>JAOWBN010032300.1:0-10252 GCA_028565015.1 Pinguicula moranensis | reverse complement strand
CCTTCCACTACAGCATCGATCACTATACTTTGTGATAGCAGTGGAGCAGTAGCTCAAGCTAAAGAACCAAAGCCTCATCAGAGGTCCAAACATGTAATGAGAAACCGAGTGATTGTACGTGTTGTTCATGTCTAGCTTGGGTTAAGGCCTTAGTCAAGGGATCAACCACATTGGCGCTTGAAGGGATCTTATCTACCTTCACCAACCCCATGACATACTATGCTGACAAAACCATCTATCAAAGGTTAAGACAGGAAACCCATCTCTACTAGATTTTGGCAGCGGTGAATAACGGCTTTGATAGCGTCAAAAGAGAACTTCTCAAACTCGACCCACTCCCCGGTGTTGAAGCAGCATATGGGACACTATGTCGGGAAGCCGCACAATGCTAGATCTTGAACAATAGCATCACCGGCGTCGATAATACAATGAGGGTTGGCAGTGGACTCACTTGTAGGGCATGGTCATCAAACCCAAGATCAGGCGGCAAGTCTTCATCCCGAACCAACCTTGTGGACAAAAGTGAAGGTCCTGTCATACCATCGAGAAATGTTTTAAGCGAGCGGGGAACCTCGATCGGTGGTACAAAAAACACAACTTGCTGATCGTAAGGAATACTAGAGACTAGTCTGAAAACTTATTTACTTATCACATACCAGACCAGACATATCTTATGTAGTGGGAGTGATTGATCAATTTATGCATAAACCTTAGGTGGACCACATGGAAGCTGCCTAAGAATAATAAGATACTTAAAAGAACGTCTGGACATGGAATTGTATTCGAAAGAATTGTCACCTTGATGTCTAGCGTTACAGTGACGCAGACTGAGCTGGAAATCAGAATGACAAAATATCTACCGCAGGATATTTTATGATGATTGGTGGTAATCGGGTAACCTGGAGGAGCAAGAAATAAAATGTGGTAGCTCTCTCCAGTGCAAAGGCTGAATTCAAAGGAATTGCTCAAGGTCTAGCAGAAATATTGTGGCTGAGGAAACTTATTGCAAAAATTGGATTCCTAGTCCAAGGAACATATCCGCTTTTTTGTGACAGCAAAGCACAATAAGTATTTCAAAAAACCCAGTTCAACAAGACCGGACAAAACACATTGAGATAGACCGGAATTTCATAAAATAAAAAATAGAAGAAGGTATTTTGAGTCTACCATTTGTTTGATCTGAAGATCAACTTGTAAATATCCTAACAAATGCAGTCTTAGGAACAGCATTTCTAAGGTGTTGCGATCAAATATTAACACTATACTGTGTGCAGTGTAATTTCTCTTCCTTTCTTTACGGTTATAGTCAATAACTAGACCCACCAACCAAAAATTCCTATCTTGTCAAAGACTGATATGTTATGTTATTGTCCACTTCCCTTGAGAAACTGGCCATTCCTACTATGTTGTCACTTTTGTGCTCTTACCACACCGCGTCTCATTAATTACCCAAGCGTGCAAGTGCTAATGATTTCTCAATGCGGAAAAGCTTGGTATGAATATATGTATGATGAAGGGGATTTAATTCGTGTGTGTCTCTTCTCTTTTTCTTGATTCGTCAGGAAATTTTTTTGTTCACTATAAGGATTAATCATCGGTTTGTTCCAGTTTGAGCTTTAAGTTGTCATTTCCTTATTAGAGTTCAGTTTGGCTGTGTAATTCTGGTTATGGATTTCACAACTTGTTGTGTGAGCCATTAACCCTCATGAAAATGTAGAACTTTCTCATCGTTGGCCATGGGTTTAGTAGCAAAGTTTAGTTGGAATGTTATTTGTCGGATTTTTGAGCTTTCAATTGATTTGTTGGAATGGTAGCAATAATTCAGAAACAACAGCTGTCAAATGCTCAATAGATTCCAAACAGTTCAATGGCCTCGTGATTTAAGGCTCCCAATTCACTCCTTTCACTTTCAATCAGATTGGTCTGTGATCAGAGCTCTGTCAAGCCTAATATGATAGGAGTTCGGCTAGTTCAATTACCGGGACTTTGATAGGAGAAATCTATGAAGTCGACTACAAGGAAGTCCTCTAGATATACAATATATTGCAACTTTATAAGTGAAGATAAACCAAGCCAGTGTCCAAAATAAACTGATCAAATTTTCTAATATCAGATAATGACCCAGGCGCACGGCTCCACTGTTAAGCAGGGAAACAAATTTATACGTAGAATAAATATTCAAAATGTTTAGTGGAATTAGTTTCACCCCATAGACTTCAATACCTAAAATTTTATCAAATGTCCACATATTAGTAAGTTGAAATGACATTTTTCACAAAATACAGAGAAACCCCCCTGAACTTCCAGTCGACTCACTATATCACCATTCAAATTCATCATTTATCTACATTTGGAGACAATGTCATCTGTTCATATAACTCAATTTAGTCTCTTGAGCCAATTCTCGGTTTCTGCTTTCTTTCTCCTCGTACCAAACTCACAGATATTATAGGAGATTATATGCATTAATTAATTACAAAGATAGGTCCCATACCTAAATTGCAATTCAAACTGTACTGTCGATTATCTCTGTCATGCATACAATACAGGGTGATAGTTCAGATCTTGATGAGTTAGGGAAGACCCTGAGCTCAATAGCTAAATCCACTATAGTTTCTGAAGGGGACACACTCTAGACATCGTCCATCACAAATGATAGGTCTCCTAGTAACATTGCTGGAGATTCTTGAATTTTCCGCCAATGCTTTCTGAGTCTTTCTGCTGAATCTATTACCAGACCAAGGGTGTAGTAGGTTTTCCTTTTATTAGCCGCTAGAGATCCCTGTGATAATGAGAAAGCAATGACATAATACTGAATGGGTCTAAAGATCAAGTGGAGGAGTCAGGATAGATCCTAATGAGAATAGCAAGATTCTCGCACTATAAGGAGTTTTTATTTGTCTTACCATTTTTCTCTAGATTTTGAATAGTAGGTGATATTGTAGGTCTTAGTCCCAAATTCGTATATTGGCTTACCAAGAGTTCCATGAACTTTCCCGGACAACCCACGTTGCTATGTAATATTATTCCTTTTGAATCCTTGCCCACTTGAAGAGTAGGCCTATTAGGCCAAGATATCAGTGAATTTAGGGGTTGAGATTGCCGATTTGGACTTAGTTCCAATGGCCCAAATTGATTTCCCACAAATAAAGGCTCAGCAGAGCCGTTTGCATCTATGTTCTATCCAGTCTTCAATTGACATGTATTCAGTATAATCCACCTTGATTGAGGGTGATTTCCTGGAATAGTCAGTTTATTTGACAAATGGACATCGCTTACCACACCGTACGCAAAATACCTGCCACATTTCATCCTTATTCCATGATAGGGGGAATTCGTGAAGTAGTAAGACATCGATTTTGTTCGAAGTTTATTTTGATAAAGACAGGAAGTTGTTTCCGTGCAGGAGGTGATAAACCTTTGTCATTATACAATTTATTTCTCGAAGGGGAGGCAGCTGCGTGACTCTTTACAAGAGTACACTCCTCGTTATCTTCTGCCACCGTTTTAAGTTTTTCATTGCTATAAGCAGAAGGTAAGCTCGGATTGATGAGGTTTGGTTTGGTCAAAATGTTACCCTACCCAGAACAATATTTTTAGATGATCGATCCCGAACCTAAAATTACAATTTGTGGGATAGGAAAAACAATACGAAATCCGCTTATTATCCTTCTCAAAAAATTCGTGGCAAATAATACAAATAAAATTCTTCCCCTCTAGAACTTTCGGTCTCTCATTTTTGTCTCTCCTCTTGTTTTTTTTATTCTTTTTTCCTCCTGTTGAAATCTTTGTTTTCTTCTTTCTTCTTTTCGAAATTCTCTTCCAATTCCTTCAGTTCTCTCTCCTTTTTTCCTGCTCCTCAAATTCCTTTAGTTTGATGCCTTTTTATAGCTATTAAAAGGAAACCTGCCTCCTCCGTTTGTCATCTCGTGATTTGTTGGTTGATATGGAAGATAATTTCCTCCTCCATTTGTCAGCTGTTGATTGAGTATGTGACATGTTTTTTCTTTCGGCTATTTCAGCCAATGGTCAGGACCTCCTCCCTGGGTAATCCAAGGTTTTTTTCCTTATTTTTCAATGGGAGAAAATTTTCCGATGGGCCGGGTTTTTCTTCTTCTTGGGCTCCTTTTGTTACCAGCTAGAAGGTTGGGCCTTCCTTTCTGCGGGTCTTCTTCAATCAGGGCTCTTCTCGGAATGGTTCGAATGGGAAACGGGTGCCCCATCATTATCCCTCCTTCGACAAATATTTTCTCCAGAAAATCTTCAATATTCCATTGCCACCAAGTTCCGATTTTCCAACTGTTAATCTTTGTCAGATGATGCATGCCTTTTCGACTGGCGTGTTCTCTTTAAATTCCCCTTTCTCGTCCCTGCTTTCTCCAAGAAAACACAATGAAGAGCCAAGGTACTTTCCTCTGTCCCTCAATGTTTGCTTGATTTTTCAATGCCTAATTTCTCTATTTTTTGTGCAGGTTTGAGCTTCCCTTCATGTGCTTCTTCTTCTAGCAAGGGGCTGATTATCGATGTGATTTTTTGCATTATCTTGGAAGGTTGAGACGTAGTCCAGGAGGTGACTTTGGGGTGGCTTGGGGAGGTCACCAAAGATCCTCCTTCGTTATGCGTGGTGGGAATTGGGTGCATGTGGATGATTGTGAAGGGGAGTACCAGTTCTTGTGAGAATTTTTCCATCAAGAGGCTTTGACGTGGGTGGGGAGTTGTTGCGCGGAGTTGGAGGCTACACGGGTGGCCCAGACAGCTATTTTGGGTCACCTTTGTTAGAATACTTAGTCAATTGTGGCAACTCAAACAAGGAAAACGTGCAGAATACTTAGTCAATTGTGGCAACTCAAATCCCTGGAGATCAGCATAGTCGGCTCACTGCTTATATCTTCAAGTTGTATAAGTATATGTAATTGTATCAAAGAAAGTATGAGAAAAAGAATTATCCAATGAGAAACACCAGCCGTGCTGCCAAGTGGTCACCGGAGGTCTCAGTGCGGCTGGGAGCGCGCCGTACAGCAACAGAGATCAGTACATGTTCTGGAACGAATTGCATTCCACGGAGGCCGCCTATTCAATCGACGCGGGAGCTGCGTAACGTGATATGTCTCCCTTGTATTCTCTTTCATCAATGTTTGATGAATTTAATTCAAGTGTAATTTTCTTCTCCTTTCATAGTTTCATTTAGGTCTGGGGAGGCGGTTCCCGGTCCAGGTCAGTGTTTTCGATCCAAGGAAATCCTGAATTGGTACTAGACCAACTGAAGTCATTCCAACCGCCCCCGTTCAACCGTTGAACGGTATGGTCCTAGATGCGGTTTATCCAATTTTGGTATGGTTCAACTACCGGCTCATGATTAATTTTTTAGTTAAATTTTTTCGTTTGTATGAAATGAAAGTATAAATCAAACCAAACGTACGAAGTAAATCTTACCCTTATGAAATGAAAGTATATATAAATTAAATAAAATATATTATATAATTTATATATAAGTTTACAATTTATGAACTATAATCAAACCAAATGTTGTTATTCTTGTTGTATATATAATCCTAAACCCTATAGCTATATATATAAATTAGATTGTTATTCATAATTTTTATATATAAATTTATAAATTATGAACTATATATATAATCCTATACTCACATCTATATATATATATATTATAAACTTATAACCCTAAATTTATATATAAGTTATAACCTTAAACTTATAAATATTTATTTATAAACTTATAACCCTAAATTTATAAACTACACAATATATAGATATAAATTATATTAATTATAAAGTATTTATTTATATATGTAAGTTTATAAATCTATAACGTCAGGAGAGTCGAAGGGCTCCAATTTAAAGGAAGACATGAGAGAGGAAGACCTATGAGGACGTGAGAAGGCAAATTCAATTAGATTTAACGGAATTAGATATCGTTGAGAATATGATCTCTGATAGGACGAGTTGGAGACGTCAGATTATAATGAGATATATAGGGCATGTATATGTCATTCTTGATTTTTGGCAGGTTTAGATAGTTAGGGTAGACTAGAGGACTAAGTTGTATTTCTTTAGTTTCTTCTTCTTGTTGTTGTTGTTGTTGTTGTTGTTGTTGTTGTGGTTGTGGTTGTGGTGGTAGTTTTTCCGAGTTGGGGGTCTCTATGGAATTGTCTCCTTATCTCTTTTGAGGTAGAGCTATGATTGTGTACATCTCACCCTCCCTAAACCCTTCTTAAAGGCGGCATTTACTGGATATGTTTGGTATAATTTGGTTTAACAATAATTGTTTTTCAATATATATATATGTATATATATATATATGTAATAATCGATCAGACAGGCAGTTGGATATTCAATCCGGTCCAACCGTAATTTTTTAATTTTTTATATCAGACTCTAACCGATTTTCTGCAGTCCAACCACTGTTTGGATCGCCTATTGTCTGGTGGGTTGGAGCTGGCCCGACGAACCGTCAATTCCAGTTCTACAAAATTTAGAAGATCGATCGGGTATGCAATTGGATTTGCCCAGCTCTACCTTCATTTCTCGATAGCTAGAATATTATAACCCTAAATCCTCATTTCTTCTAAGGTTCATACAATTTCAAAAGACTTTTGTTTTAGAATTCTGGATAGATATTTAAATTGCAAAGACATGGATATTGGGTTGGGTGTAGTTAATAGCAGATCTAAAATGTATTTTTAGAGGGGCATAAATGTTTTTGTAAGATCTAACATTGGTTGGAGTTAATGAAATCCAGAAGTACATCAACATCTCCTACATCCAAACATATGCCATCAACAATGCAAAGATTGTTTCCTCAACGACCAATCGCATCCGCGACCGGCCAAAGGATTCACATTCACTTGTCAAATATGTGCTCAAGGACTAGAGTTGTCTAAAATAAATCGCTTAACCATCGAACTGGATCGGAACTGGACTGGCGGCTCAGCCAACTAACAGTTCTGATTAATGGACATTGGCGGTTCGGTTGTGGTTCATAATTCTTTTAAACCGTAACTAGCAGTTTAACGAACCAGCCTAAAACCATCGATTGAATTCAATTATAAATGAAAAACCATTTATAATTAAGTTGCCTATATTTCATTTATGTATATATATCACATAAATGAATCAAAGCAACGTAATTCTGTTAATGAATGAAATGTTTACCTTAATATATCTTTATACACACACTGTTGTTTTTATGCTTATTGTATCTGTTTCTCATGTGTAGGTACCATATTTGAGGATCCTAGAGGAGCTAAGTATCCAAGTCAAGTACAAGGAACATGAAAGAATATGGGTGATAACCTAGACACCTCCGACAAGAGGATGAAAGGACCTCAAATGCGATGTTAGTTGTCTTGGCAACCCCGGGCACTTGGGCGGAGGAGGAATTGTATGCAATGCAGATGGGAATTTCCTGGTGGCTTTCTCAAAAGATTTTGGGGTAGGCACAAACAACAGTGTTAAGCTTCGAGATGTAATAGAAGGACTTAAGATCTAGGGTGGAATAACACAGTAATTGAGACGGGCTCTATGCTTAGGTGAACTGGATTAGACAAAACAGATGTAATATGTGACACCCATGAAAATTTGGGAGGAATATGCTCAGATCGCGGTAGGAATTCAGATAGAGGTGTAGCATCATTTTTGGGAAGCAAATAGCATAGCGGACGTATTTGCTAAACAAGGTTTTGCAGGGACAAATCAAAGGATATTACACTCATACCAATTAACTCTGGAAAACAAAAGAACAATTCACTTGGAAAAGAGAGAGACTACCATACATTAGGTAGAAGTAGATAGAATGATTTGGGAGAGATTAGCCTATTTTTCCTACGTGATGATGAGAATCAAGGCAAAAGGCAAGTCTTAGAAGTAGATCAAAAGTCATGAATGAGATGTATTAAGGGGGTGTTGGCGTTCCATGAAAAATGAGCTTTTTGCTTTTGATGGTGGAAAAACCTATTTGAAGTGTTTGCGATTTTGACTTTTGGCAATTGACTTCTGACTTTTGGTGATGGAGAAGTCAAAAAAAGCCCAAAAGTCAAAAGCATTTATGGGATAACTTCTGGAATGTTTTTGGCGGTGACAATTTTGTAATTATTTAAAATTTAAAATTTTTGACATTCTTACCCTTATAAATAATTTAATATTTTTAAAATATCCTTAATTTGAGGATAACTTTGTCATTTTTCAATTATAAGGTAAGAAAAGTACGTTTAGAAATAATAATCTGCAAACACTGTATTTGTGATTTTTACTGTAGTAAAACATATTTTGCAAACACTCTCTAACTTATTCATGAAAGCTCCTTTTTTCAAAAGACTTTTTGAAAAGCTACTTCTACGTAAGCACAAGAACTTGCAAACACCCCCTAAGCTCCCGATTTCACGTTTTCATTCTGTGAGCAAAGATTCACATCAGTGCATTAGTAGCAGAACCAAACGAAAAGCCTACGGACACACATGGCTTTGAGATTCTTACCAACCATGTCTATCATGATGTCCCCAAAGAGATCGTGGAAGGAGATGTTGGCATCAGCCTGGTGGTGCGCCATGCCTGCCTGGCTCCGCGCAACACTTCAGACAATTGGCTGCGCAATGAGTTATTTCACTCGACGTGCACGATTGATGGAAAAAACTTCGTTTCATTATCGATAGCGGGAGCTGTGAAAATGTAATTGCATGCGAGACAGTGACCAAACTGGGCATCAAAACAAAAGTGCACCCCTGCCCGTATAAATTGGCCTGGTTCAAAAGTGGTGGTGAACTTATTGTTCAAGACTGTGCACTCGTATCCTTCTCCATCGGCCACCGGTACCGTGACAAAATCTAGTGTTATGTCATTCATATGGATGCATGTCATCTCATATTAGGACGACCTTGGCAATTCGATCGCCGTTCACAACGAGTTGACAAACACATATAGCTTCTTGTTTGAAGGTATCAAACTCACATTGACGCCTCACCCGCCATAGCGACCCCTTGTGAGCGAAGCTCCCAAACTCTTGAGCTTGGCCCTTTGTGTGCAAGAGCTAAATGAAACTGATATGGCATTTCTCCTCATCAGCAAGGATGTTGTCCCCTCAGCCCCACATCCTCCGGAGGCACTATAGCTTCTTCAAGACTTCACGGATGTCTTCCCCAATGATTTTCCAGACAGCCTCCCCGCACTCTGTGACATACAGCACCATATCGACTTGGAGCCAATCGCACCTCTTCCCAACCGTTCCCACTATCGAATGAGTTCAACTGAACACAAAGAACAGCGCAGACAAGTAGAAGAATTATTATGTAAATGGCACATCAGAGAAAGCTTAAGTCCTGTGCAGTACCTGCCTTTCTCATTCCCAATAAGAGTGGCGAGTGGCGCCTCTGTGTCGACAACAGAGCAATTAACAAGATTACGGTGAGGTACCGCTTTCATATCCCATGTTAAGATGATTTACTTGATCAATTAAGTGGTGCAACAATCTTCTCCAAGCTCGACCTCAAGAGCGGGTATCACCAAGTTCGTCTTTGGCCAGGGGATGAATGGAAAACAGCATTTAAAACCCGTGAAGGCCTCTACGAATGGTTGGTCATGCCTTTTGGCTTGTACAACGCATCTAGCACATTCATGAGGGTGATGAATCAAGTGTTGCGCCCATTTATCGGCTCTTGTGTCATCGTGTACTTCGATGACATCCTTGTCTATAGCAGGGACAAGGCAGAACACACGAGGCACCTCCATTCTATTCTTACCACCCTAAGACAGGAGTAGTTCTTTTGTGCCAGAGAAAAGTGTTCTTTCTTTGTTACACAGGTGACGTTTCTTGGTTATGTGATCTCTGCTGCATGGCTTCAGGTAGATCCCAGTAAAGTTGAAGCTATAATCCAGTGGCCCATACCCCAAACCGTAACGGACGCACGCAGTTTCCACAGTTTAGCGTCCTTTTACAGACACTTCATCCCTCGGTTCAGTGAAATAGCGGATCCCTCACTGACTGTATGAAAGCACCATGCTTCTCTTGGACTGAGGCTTCGAAACACGCCTTCACCTCCATCAAGCAACTGCTTTGCCAAGCCCATATCTTGCTGTTTCCAAACTTCCACCAACCATTTAAGTTTCACAGTGATGCTTCAAAACTCAGCATTGGCGCAGTACTCAGCCAGCAGCGTTGACCAGTGGCTTATTTCAGCAAAAAATTGGCGAGTGCGCATCTCAATTACAGTGCATATGATATTGAGTTGTACGCTATTGT
>JAOWBN010032289.1:0-10252 GCA_028565015.1 Pinguicula moranensis | reverse complement strand
ACTTATTTATAGTGTAAATATAATGTTTTTGATCGAAATAGTGTACATATAATTAATTTTAAATAATTATACCTATGAACTTTAAAAATATGATGCATATTTACATGCAGTATTTTTTATTTCCTCTCAAATTTGTTCTCCCTCCAAAAAAATAAAAAATTTCTATTTTTGTCTTTGCTCCTATGTATTGTACAGACTAACCAACTTTTTTTTATTTATAATTCTTGATGTAATATCTGTATATTTTTGGATAAATTACACTAGAAAAATGTATAAGATTTACTAGTTTTTTATTTTCTTAAAAAAAATAATTTAAAGTTATTCTAATCTGAAAATTTATATTTACTCAATTATTTATCGTTTACGGATGTATTATCAGTTATCACTAACGCTCCATAAAGTACTTTACTGATAAAAAAAATTTCTCAGTAAAAACTTATCCTATTCAACATAACCAGATTCACTTTATTGAAAATTTTTTTGCCCCCCCTCGCTAAAATTTTTGGCTCCGCCCTGGATCTAAGTATCCATTACAATAACTTCTTTGGTGTTGGGATTATTTTTTTCAGTGGATTAATTCAAATTCACTCTACCCATAAATATGGTTGATTATGGGTGGATAACGATAATAGCGATAACGGAATAGCTGTGTTTGCTACCGTTACCACTAAAATAGTTGATGGAAGCGGTTGATCCGTTACTGCTACCGCCAGTTGATATTCTGCTACATTAGCGGTAATGTTAACGGAATAGTGATAGTGAAAATCCGTTACTTCATCTTCATACAATATGTTGACGATTGTGGTACCGAAAATGTGCTACTTAAAAATGGCCCTAACCGTTACCGTTATTTTAGTACATTCTAAAACTCTAACCATTATTATTTTCGCCATTATCGCATTTAGGGATAGCGATAACGAAGTTTCGTCAATTTCACTACGCGCTATCCACCCCTGCGTGATTGTCCATCTATCCCCTCAAGCGATTAGTTATCAATCCAAGTAAGCAGGTTCGCCAATATCAGCCAATATCCTTAAACAATGGCTATCAACGATAGTTCAATTGACCATACAAAAGATAATTTATCAAATCCGTCCGCCGGAATCCCACCAGCGAAAGGACCGTTGTGTAATTAGAGGTGTTCATTTGGAATTCCGAATTCCGAAATAAGAGCAATTTGTGAATTCCAAATTCCGAAATATGGATCGGTTCAATAATCACATTATTTTTTCAAAATAATTCGGATCGGATAAAAAAATTTTATTTCCGAATTTTCGAATTTGAAAT
The DNA here is from genome assembly GCA_028565015.1 of Pinguicula moranensis. Classification (NCBI taxonomy): domain Eukaryota; kingdom Viridiplantae; phylum Streptophyta; class Magnoliopsida; order Lamiales; family Lentibulariaceae; genus Pinguicula; species Pinguicula moranensis. Next base: position 8,965 of record JAOWBN010032289.1, on the reverse strand, counting down.
TTCCAAATGAACACCCCTATGTGTAATTAGTTAATAATGTTCAGATTTCAGATTAGTTTTAGAAACCAATGTATGAAAAAAATGCTCAATAGATGAAGAAACCATGAGAATCTACAATAATTGTAGTAGTTCTGCATGAACTAAAAACACATTAGTTCAGGCAACACATCACATGAAAACTTCCAAGTTCATGACAGAGTGTTCAAGACATGAATATGGCAGGAGATTGAAGAAAACATACAACAAAGTTCGTAATTATATTGTATTGGGAGTAACAATTAACAACGTGCCACTTCTCTTCCCTACCTACAGGCTACAGCATCGTTTTCAAATTTCAATCATGTTCTTGAGAAGCAAAATCAAAAAGATGAGTGGGAGAATTTTCTGTTCTGAGATTCAACCTGAATAATGTATATATGCCACTAAAATTGGCAATTGGGATTTTGTTGACGATTACACGGTGTGGGTCAATGGCATCTCCGGTTCCTTAGAGGAGGCGACGGAGGGCTCTGTTCCGCTTGCCTGCCGGGTGCCGACGGAGGATGCACTTCTGGTGGTCGGCTTTCGGGAGATCTGGCGGTTGTCGGTGGCAGCGGCCCTAAACCGCCCCTTGATGCAGGTATACATGAAGGTGAGGAGCCAGAAAATCCAGGGGGAGCCGATGAGGAGGAGGGCGGCGATTGGGTACCACGGCCGCGACTCGCTGGGGACGAACGCGTATAGAACGAGGAAAACTCCGCCGGCGACGACGCTGATACTGAACACGGCGAATACCAATGGAATCCTAATGTCCGTCTCCTTTTCATTTTCCATTGATTTTCACGCCCCCCCACCCCAATCCTCTTTTATCTCTCTCTCTTGTGCGGGTATCTGTTTGCATTCAAGAATTCATCAATGGCGTAATTGCATTCATATCAACATTTTCCTCCTTCTTTTTCTTGGTTTCAGAGGAGTAGGAGAATGATCAGAAAATGGCATGAGGGAAGATTCAACAATGGTGGAGCTCAGAATGAGGGGGTGGGGCTGATTTTCCAGACAAAAATAATATTTTAAGCCTTTATTTTTATTATTATTTAAAAATAAAAATTCCAACCTAAATTTTAAAAGCCGCTTTTATTCGCAAGAGAGGCTCACGTTAGAAACAAAGATCCACAGTCCACTGGAGAAGATCGAATCCAGAAGACGAGCAAGATGGGTGATTCCAAAATTGACCAAAAAAGATTTCTTGTGATCATCTGTGCCATGATTTTACTTTGCTCAGGCGTAGTAGTTGCCAAGTCTCGACAACCAATTTCCGTAAGTAGGAATCCTTTTGATCTCTTCCTTTTGATTCTGTAAAAGATGCTTATTTGTTTCGATTTTGGAGAATTTTTGTCAATTTTACAGACCACGTAATGGAAATCCGTTTTGTTTGTGTCTGGGTTTCATAGGAAGCAGAGATTCGGCAGAAGAAAACCGACTGCTATGTGGATATTGAGAGGTTCTAGTTTGCCAGTTTACATATTTTTCCGTTGACGGTTGTTTTATTGAGATTATTCCTTAAAGAAAACAAAAATTGGCCTTTGGGTGTATCCAACTATTGATTTCTCTGAATGTCTTGCAATTATTTGGTTGAAGTGGATTATGGGGTCAGGAATGCAAATCTTCAGGTGTAGCCAAGGATAATTGTGCTCTACGTTGCGTTTCTCCTGCCTGTTATGAACTCATCTACGAGGGTGATCCGGTGAGATTTTTCAGATGAATTATGAGTTCTGTACAACTTTAATGTAAGTTGCTAACCTGATGTTCATGCATTGTATGTATTGTTGGTTGGGATACAGTTGGAAGAAGGGGAGAGGGATTTCATCAGGGGCTCTGAGTTCAAATACTGCGTGCAGAGGTAAATCATTTTGCTTGATCAATCAGTATCAAACATGGAAATTTGTCTGCTACATACTGGTTCTTGGTCTGTGTTTATGAAAACTTTTATTGGGACTGGGAGTCTGTTCTCAAAGGAATTATAGTCTAGTCCTTGGTTCTACTCCTTTGAGATATTGTTCAATCTCTGCTAATATTGATCAGTCTGTATTTATCCCAGAAGAATGATCCAATGCGTTCTTGTTTTTCCTTCTTGTGGTAGAGTATCTATTGGAGAGAGCTTAGACGGCATCAGAGGGTTGTTTGATGGTTAAGCACATTTCAACTTGGCCATGCCCCAGAATGAAGATACACCGGGGATCCCTGGACGGAGAAGCCAGAAGATTTTATTGTGCTCATACTTCTGTATAACTCACGTTATCTGAGTTTCCATGTTTTATGTTGATTCTGGTACATTGATAGATTTGAGTTTCCATGTGAAAGTTTGAAGTTGAGAAACCAAGTACAAATAGCCTTGTCCCCTGAAATCATAGGTAACATGTTCGAGAAATGCTATAGCGCACGAATTATATAAGGCACGAACCCCACGAACACAGTGTTCAACACAGGGGTATTTTGGTCAAAAAACCCCATTCGTGAAGTTCGTGCCCACCAGCGTTCCTGCGCTATAGCATTTCTCAACATGTTCACGGTTCAGGCTTTGGCTGAAAACCGCCTGACTGGTGGTTAGCCGGTTCACTTCACCATGGTTCCGGCTGATTTTGGCTATTTTTTTAATTTTAATTTTTTTTTATATATAACTGGTTGGAACCGAATCGCCCGCAACCGCTGAATTATAATCGAACCGTTGGTCATTGGTTAACCAAACTACCAGTTAGAACACCTCAATTTCTACCTATAAATCTCAAAGAAAAGCAGAAGTTGAATTTTAAAGAAAACTTTGGAGTTATTTGTGTTTCTGCGACATTTAAAGGGGCTTTTCACTTTTGGGACTTGATCCCCAGAAGCCCACTAATAAAAACCTTTATTTCGTCTGTGATGTTTTCTTGATTGAGATTCCTTGTAAGAACACAGGCCGAGGGATGTTCCCTCGCACGCCTTCGGAGTCGGCCGCCTCCGTGGATCTTCTCAAGGAGGTGTCTTTCAATTCGTATCCTCCTGTTTATATAAAGGGTATCTGTTATTTGTTTGCCTTCTTGTCTACCTCTGCAATACAATCATTATCTTTACTGTCGGAAATTTGCAGGTTAGAAGTCATGAGGTTGCCATAGCTGAACTCGGCAATCTTCCTTCCAAGAGGGTAAAAAAAAATTGTTTTTGTTGTTCAAATTTCCAAAGCTGATAGATATGGGGTTCTTTGCACAGGAGATTTAGGTCTCGTAGTGATCGAAGAAAACCTGTATTGTTTCAATGGTTAATGGTAATGTATAATCTTATCTGTTCTTGTAGGCTGTTTATCAAAGAAACGGGAGTATATTCTTCCGAACAACCATTCAGAAAGCAACAGCAGCTGAACAGAGTAAGCATGCCATTCGTATTATCTGGTGAATGTCCCCTTTCTCGTCCCAGTGAGTATTTCTTACACTCTTTTCTCTGTCGTGCAGAACAATTGGATGCTGCTAAAGCTAAACTCCAGAAGCCAAGTTCTTGATATCATATCAACATCTACTGTGGCTGCTATGTGTTTTTTTTCTCTTGTAATGTTAGAGTTACTGTCTGATGAAACATGCAGCTGAATTGTCTGTCCTAGAATGGGGTTGCTGTCTTACTTTAGAGGATCCTGCAAGGATTTTTATGTTGTTCTTTTCCTCTATTTGGTTTCTGGATTATTTTTTATCCTGGTTAGATGTAAATGCAAACTGAAATGTCAGCGCTCAACCCCAACATACCCATTATATTTAACTAAGTTCGGGTTTAGGGAATATACGCAGTCTTATATCCAATAATTATACAAAAAGATTATTTCTATTGTGACCAAGATGTATTGTATCATTTGAATGATTGATTTTTAATAACTTTATTAATAGAACCGATAAAATTTAATAAAATCAGTTTGATTAAGATCATTATTAGTACAGTTAGAAGGATAGTTCATTCTAACTCCACGCCAAATGCTGAATAATATATGGAGAAATGCAGTGAGCTTCTGATAATGATCTTCAGATATCTGGGCAGAGTACAAACGGCCAACTGAATTCAAATTCACAAATAAACAGGCAAGAAATTCAAAACAAGAATCTGGTAACACAGTTATACTTGCTTCAGTAGAGAGAAAATAATCACAAAACTGATCTGATGGACTCTTCTATCCGGGGCGTACCTTCTTCTTCTTCTTCACATGGCAATGGGATTCGTGCATAGAAGTTACACACCCGAACTTCCTCTTCATTTCTTTCCAAATGCTCTTTTTCTGCCTTTTGACTCCCCCTCTTTCGATTTCTCTTCTTATTACACTGCATTCTTTCTCCAGCTCCAACACCTTACTACCCATTTTATCTATCTCAGACCGGACTTCTTCCTCATTGCAGCTGATCCTCGTAGCATCTCCATCCTCCTCCAACTTCAGAAATCTCCCCTCAGATTCTACAACTTCTCTAGTGACAGCCTCCTTCAGCTTGAGTTGTGTGACGAACAAGACTTGAACCACCACTCGCAAGGGCAGCCTCTCATTCTGAGCAGCGTGCTCGCATGCTTCAGCAGACATCTTGTTGCAATCGAGAATCCTGCAGAGTTCCTCTTTTTCTGATTCAGTCAAATGCTTGTGCTTGTCCAAATAGATGTCAACGGCCCTGTAAACCCCATCCAAGATTCTCTGAGTACCAGTTGATGCTGAAACTGACATATCAGCAAATTCTAAGAATGTGCTTATCTTCATATCTATGGTTGCTGATATTACAGCCAAGAACTCGTCTATCAACTCAGCCACTGAAATTAGCCCAACGGGATCCTGGCTGTCGTAATTGCAGTAGTAATGCTTCAAAATCCTCCTCAGACATTCCGTGTCATACTGTTCATCATTTGCATATCCATGGGAAGGTATTAAAAGATCATTTAGAGATGCTTGGTTTAACTGCTTCCCGATTCTGACCTCCAGTCCGTTCTTGCATTCTGCATTCGCATCAAGGGCAATTGCATATCGAAGCAAATGAAAGAGAAATGAGTAGGGAATTACACCACTCTCATGAGGGAGCATACTTACCAAAGATTCGACTATTTCTCGCAGGGAGTTCCTTACACAGATTGGGGTATTATCTCCCAATTTATCTTGAGAAAATATCCATATTTTTGCGTACTCGCATAGATTTGCTGCAACATATTCTTGTGGCACTTGTTGCTGGATAATTACATCCATCATAGGTTCATAAAGCACCAAGGGGAGTGAAGTTAGGTCTTCAGATTTCCAACGCGGATCAAAAAGCTTCCTCCTGGGATTTGGCTTACAAGAGATCTTGTTTTCTTCAACTTCATCATTGTAGGTCAAACTTTTTATTGGTTCTCCAAGTAAACGAGGATCCTCTTGTACTTTTGTGATAATAGAATTCACGCTGGATTCAACTAGACCAAGTTTGTCAGCCTGTTGGAGAATATTTACTGAATTCTTGAGGGCTTTTATGCAATTGCTCCAGCTGGGAATAACCTGCTGCTCGAAAAACAAGAGAGCCTTGCTTAGTAGATTGTTGGGGCAATGGTTGTCTGTCATTCCAAGATATTGAGCTACACAAGCAACACGAACGACGTTCTCCGGTAAGAGATTGATTTCAAAGCCATGGAAAAATCTTCGAACGAGCTCCATGGATTCTTGATCACCAGGGATATCCCTGAGCAAGAGAGAGAGATCCCCCGGAGGATTTATTTGTAGTAGCTTTGCAATTTTTGCGGATTTGAAGGCCAGAAGTTCCTGTAAAGAAACTAAAGTTAGCAATTCTAACCAACATGTACAACAAGGAAAAATAAGTAAAATTCCTCTCTGTACTCACCTTGTCCAGTGTGAACTGGGATCCACAAAGATGAAGATGTATCTCTGATGTTAATTTGGATCTCGGCCTCCTGAACAACAGCAGCAAATATTTTATAAGGCTAATACATGTCTGAAAAATGAAAGCTCTGGGTGAAGATGCTAACCGGGATGGACATTCCATTCCTTTTCTTAATGCCATTTCATGGCACCACCCTCTCAACCTCAGTGCTCTGGAAATAAACAAGGAACAGGTAGAAGAAAACTCAGTTTATGATTCCAGCTATTCAAAACAACAGATTAAGCAAAGATTTGTCTTCATCATCATCAAATAAAAATAATTGGATACTGAGGAAATTCTAAACTCAACCACTGAACTTCTGCTTCTTCATCATAAAACGGATACATATCATCAAGCCATGCTTGGCAAAATAAAGAAACATAAAGCTAAGACCACTTTCATCTATGTCTCACAGCTTCATTCAGCTTTTTGGCAATCTTGCAAGCGAAAAGAAGACTAATTGAACTTAATTTTGATGGACATTTGAGAGACTGACTTTAGGAAGCAACAAATAGTATCACTGAGATGAAGAACACTGTCATAGCGAGATGAAAAGGCGATCGTACCAATACCCGACATAGGTACAAATCTTACAAAAATAAAAAACAAACTTAATCAACTGGTCCAAACAATCGATACACACACAATTCCAAATCATATCAATGAGGACGGGGAAGAAGAAGTCCACAATGATAATGTACCTTGTGGCGATGAAGATGAAAAGGAAACAGTACGCTAATATGAAATTCTTGTGTGAATAACGAGATTGATGACATTCAACAATATAACTCAATGGAATTTATTATTCGAAAAGTTGGTAAATAATTTGAACGAGTCTACTAGACGTTACCTTGTTCTTTATCTGTTGGAATTTCGGAGATCCGAGGGGGTTCTTGTTGATTTTCTGTTGGATTGAGTTTTACTGGGAGCCAATAGAATCGGCTGCCACTTCCCGCAATAACCGACAGAGACCAAGCAGCCATTACAGGAAACTGTAAGAACGAGGCAAGAAGCCGCACTTTCCAGATTTTATCTGTCGAATCCAGTTATATCCGCTCTAATACGCATGAACCGGTGATGCTCAGCAACAACTGACGAGTTTAGGGTTGATTCCTTTTCCTTCACATATTTACACGCGATTAGCCCAGATCTTGACGAATTAATAGCAATCACCGTATGCTCTAAGAGTTGACTACGCCATTGCTGCCGGTGCCGGAACTGTTGTATGTAGCGACGGGAGGTGAAGGAGTTGGAGGAGAGCTTGGAGATTGGGGCGCAAAAGGGAAGAGGCAGACAAAAGGAAAGAAACCGTTGGAGGAAGGAATTGGCGGGTGAAAGGGAGGTGTTGTGTCGGGAGTTTGAACTTTACTTTTGTACTTGTTTAATCCCGTTTTGTAATGTTATTAATGTAGCGAAGTGTAGTTGTGTCGTGTTGTTAAATGGTAGAAATCGTATTTGTAGTTGTCCATATAAAATAGGCAGCGGTTGTTGTACAGAGACAGTTAATGGAATGAACTTTTCTCCCTTGTTTACTCTACTTCTTCCAGATTCTTCTATACTCCTGCTCTTCTATCTCTCTCTCTAACCTCACTTCTGTTCAATCTGCTCGTTTTCCGGTGAATTCCTGGCTTTCCTTGTAGCAACTCGCTACAATTGGTATCGGAGCGAGGTTACCCTTATCCAACCAACCTTCGTGCAACAAAAACCATAGGGAGGAAACGTAACACCCGTCCTCAAATCATGGTTGAATCACCTAAAAAGTCTGTAGTTGAGGAAGCGGAGGACGAGCGGGCGAGGGTTAAACAGGAACAAATGTCTGGGAAGAAACCAGCCCGACCCCCTAACTCTAAGGAGCAGATCCCGGAGCCAGAGCATACTTCAGGGATGACTGTGGAAGTTTTAGCTGAGCAGATGAAGTTCATGATGGAAACACTGAAAGCTACTAGTGATGAGTTGAAGCTAAACATGGAGGGGATGAAGAATCAAACGAATAGACTGGAGCACGCCATGCTTTTGAACCAACAAAGCATGCGGAAGGAGATGGATGAGTTTATGCAGAAGCAGACAAGACAAAGTTCTATTCTGGGTCCTAGGCCGGATCTGGCATTACCAGGTACCTCAGGGGGTAAATTAGCTATGGAAGGCAGCTCAACTAAACCACAAACCCTCATGAACCGTAGCTGGGAGATGGATGATGAGAGTTTTGAAGAGTATAGCCGTGGACGCAAAGGGAAGATGCCTTATACCGACTTCCCCAGATTTGATGGAAAGAACCCCCGATCATGGATTGAGCGATGTGTTAGCTATTTTTCAATCTATACGGGTATTCGTGGCTATGATAAGATCGAGTTTTCGAGAGTACATCTAGAAGGGGATGCTGATGAATGGTTTAGAAGCTTGAAATTTAACAAACCTACAAATTGGGAGGATTTCGTGGCCGCGATACTTATCAGGTTTGATACTGGTGATCCCTCCAACATATTGGAGGAATTTATGTGTTTAAAGTAGGGGCTCCGGGAACCTTTACAGGATTTGCTGAGGAGATTTGATTCTCTTGTAGTCTCGGTTATTATTTCTAACCTGGAGTTTGGGGAAATTTTTTTTAAAGAGAAGTTTGTGGGATGTCTGCAGCCTCAATTGAGATCAGCTGTGAGATCAGAGAATCCCAAGACCTTGTTGGAGGCTATTGCCTTGGCGAAGAAACATGACCTAACCGTGATGCAACTAGTTGACAGGGTCACTACAGAGGCCACATTTAAGCTGGGTATGAGATCTGCTAGCAAGACTGGGGGCCAACCACCAAATCCTACCAAACCACCAGGTCCTCCAGAGAAGCGCAAGTTCATTTCAGATGCTGAAATGAAAGAAAGAATAGAAAAAAAATTATGTTTCAAGTGCGGTGGGCCATTTGCTCTGGGGCATAAGTGTGCAATTAAGCTCTATGCTATACAAACTGATGACTTGCGGTTAAATGAATCTGGGGAGGAATGAAAGAAGATGGCACCTGGATTGAGGAAGTGGCAGTGGATGAGGAGTGTGAAGGAGGAAAATTATCACTAAATGCAAGTTACAGAGATGGCCGTTACAGGATC
>JAOWBN010032288.1:0-21903 GCA_028565015.1 Pinguicula moranensis | reverse complement strand
GTACAAATTTTCATCAAATATTGCATATGCCATCGCTGAATTCTCCGAGTTTTCAGAATCCTCAGCACCCCTTTTACAAACTCTTGCAGTACAAATGGGGGTTCCAAATTCAACTCATGGAGGCCCTCCTCATATGGGGGTTCCAAATTCAACAAGCGGCTTCGCAATAACCGGAAAACTGATGCCCTCCGAAGAGACGCTGTCCATCAATGAGTCAGGACTTTCCACAAACACCTGCTTCGGCACACGGGCTGGAACTTGTGGACTGATGATAAGCTGGTTCACGACTTGAAGCATAGTGATTCTACTCCGGAGTCGCTGAATCGAGCCGGGATGGTCGATGACAACAATCTACTGAGACCAATTTCAGACATAGTCGTAGTAAGAAATTAATAGAAAAATTGGGCAACAGCAGTAGATTCTGATTAGCTCAAGCATCCAAAGGGGATGCTGGGAAAGAGGGCTGGAAGGCGGAACGACGGCGACAGCGACGGATTTGGTGGGAGGTGGATGGACGGCGTCTGCTGTGCTGGTAGGCAGTGGGCGTTGCAGTTTTCTGGATCGACGGGAAAGAGGGCTTGGACAGAATCGATGGGAAAGAGGGCGTTGCAGTTTTCTGGATCGAATTTGAGAGAAGAGACGGGCTGGGACAAAATCGACGGGAAAGAGGGCTGAGATTTGTTTCAAGCCGTCAGATTCGCTGCCAGATGGATGGTCGAGATGGTGGGTGGGAAATTGGGTGGGAAATTAGGGGTAGGGATCCCTCCCCATATATATATATATATATATAAGACATTGGGGACTTATTCATAGGGGGTCACCTAGTATGGACCCCATGGATTATTCAGGTCAAAATGATTCCGGACACCATGATTACCCAAAAAAACTATGGGGATTATTATACTAATTTTGGGAAAATATAATACTATATTATTTCTAAACAATAACTCTTAACTAGTGGTGTACAAAATGGTGGTTTGTGGGAAAATAATAATACTATATGTCTTTCCAACGGCCTCGACCCGCAAACAATAGGCGGTCCAATCGGCCATAATTTTTTAACATAAAAAAAAAAAAAAAAAAATTGGTGGTTGGACCGGACCTGTGGTCCAACTGGCGTCCAGACCGAATTTAAAACAAACCTAGTACGAGAGGAATCGTTGATTCGTATATTTGGTCATAGCGCTTTGTTGAAAAGCCAATGGCGCGATGCTACTATGCGTTGGATTATGGCTGAATGCCTCTAAGTCAGAATTCGGGCTAGAAGCAACATACGCGCCCATTGTTCGCTTGCCGACCAGCAGTATGGGCCGTTAGGCCCACAAGGGCACATGTCGCTAGCCAAGCCCCCGCGACGAACATTCCACGAGGGCTACCTTGAAGTACTATTACTATCGAGCGACAAGAAGAATCCTTTGTGGATGACTTAAATATGTGAAAATGTATTATAAGCGGCAGAGTGGGCTTGTTGCCACGATTTGCAGAGATTTAACCTTTTTGTTGCTTCGATTCGTCCCTCCCCTACCAAGACGCACACAACAACTAGCCCTCCGGGAGGTTAGAGACCATCCTTCCGAGAACTTAGGCAAAATTCAAACCAAGTGCATTGCCGCTCCACACGTGGATGACCCATTCACACATGAGCGCTCGATTGTCGCCTAGACGAGCATGAGCATGCACTATCAGCAGAGGCGCTTGGAATAGATGCATAGCCTGGATGCTCAACAATCACTTGGAAGGCGCCCGACATAGTCACTAGGCACGGTCACTAGGAAAAAACTCAATAGGCACACGACTTATTCATGCACGTCCGAGCGCACAATGGCCGCTTAGTGAGCACATATGCACCGCAAAACAATGAGCACTAGCTTGGCAGAGGGCACTGGGCATGGGGTCGCGCCTGTGGGCACCATGGCACACGAATTTCACATGGAACCTAAATTGCATGTGAAATTCATATAGGGGTTATTGTGCAGAATTGTTTGAAGGCCAAACTACTTGTTGCATAGGTTCCATACTCCGTGAATTGACAGGTAAATGGCTATGAATTCAACACCGTGGCACATGCCTATCAATGGTGCCACCATCACCATGATGTAGGTTGCAAAAATATTAGTAAAAGCTCATCAAATGACATGCCCATTTACAAATGAAGGAAACCACCTAGAGGTAGTACGAAATTGGCCAAGTCCCAAGGCTACCTTTAAGGATAGGTCGCACCTCGAAGGTTTTGCCTAGAAACCATAACGCAACGTCCAAAGGGAATAGCCTCATATGAATAATGAGTTCCTTCGAGGATGGGTACAGGAATCCCATCCACCCCCTACCCCACTTCACCCCAACCAAGAACTGACTAGCGCCGTCTGACAACCTTATCTACCTTGAGCCGCCGATAGAAGAGATAACAAATAACGACCACTATCTACGAGTAGGTTATGCGATTAACCATCACATAAATAGAAAAGTATCAATATACCTCATGCAACTTCTATAAATAGACCGGTTTGACAACTGTGAAAGATAAACAATCCTTGAGGAACAAAGTCAAATATAAAAGCTTTACTTATTTTTGTATCTCTTTTCTCCGAGAATTATATAGTGCAAACAAAATCAAAGAAATACACATCCACACCCCACCGTACTTCTTTATTTCATCAATGTACATGGGTAACCCACTATGGGCTGACCCAAACACGTTTTTATTGGACAATTCAAATGGTTTCAAGTTTTCACCAGTATTCTCAAATATACAAAATAACATGGAAATTTGATTTTTTTTTAAAAACAAAAGTTTGATTTATACAAAAATTTGGCATCATTATGATTTTTAGGGGTTTCTACTTGCGAATTATAAGGCTATCCGCTATTCCATGTCGTTTCTTGTTGCAATGTTTTCTAGGTTTTCTTCTCTTCATTTTTTCACCATCATTTTTTTCACTCTCATTTTTTATTTGAGGCGTACATGGGCCATGGATCATGGACCAGCCCATAAAACACACCATGGCGTTTCTTGCAAAAGGGCGTCCGGAGATCTTTATGTTGCTTATGGTGGTGGTTTAAGAAAATAGATCTTTTCTTTCTAATCTTTTTTTAGATCTCAATAGTCTAAATCTCAAGATTCTTAGACGAGAAACGATATAGCGCACGACCCATTCATGTGTTTCACTCGGCTGTCGCTCGTGTCGGAGATGACGTTGCTTCCAGCAAAATCATTAGACTTGGCAATGGTCTCATCGAGCCACGAGTTCCAGAGCAACTTCAGCAACATTTGTGTTTTCCATTTCGCTCTCTCGGTGCAGCCACTCTGTATGAGCAACAACAACTGAGTCAGTACTCCGGCGGTTATCGTCGGCTCGCCGAGGGGAACCAACCAACACACACGGCCGAACTATGCCAGGATGCTCGCCGATTTTCTAAAAATTCTTGTTGAGAAATGCCACGTGAATTGGTCGTGCGCTACAGGGTCTATGCACTATATCATTTCTCTTCTTAGACTATTGTGCGATTGTAAATGTAGTCTTACTCCTGTATATAGATTCTCTTTGATTGGTGAAGATGAATTTAATCCATTGATTATAAATGATCTTTTAGGATTTCGCCAAACTGTTTGAGTATTTAAGAAAAGAAAAGTCAATAAAGTTAAAATGCTCTATTCATGAAATAATCCTCATGTTATGTAGAATTATGATTTTACCTCAACTACTAAATGAACGGACCAATAGGATGGGGTGAAAGGACAATCCTTGAGTGTGGTGTGCTGGTATCGCTATATTCCATTTATGCATACTTTCTGTAGTAGCAAAATAGAGATAGTATGTACTCCCCCCCATCCAATGTCACTGGTTTAACAGGAATGCCTTTCTGGTGGAAGACATTTGGAAAGGTTGCTCATGAATTCTCTCATGTACAAAAAAAGATTAATGTTATTGCAAGCAATTGGTACTTGAAGATGAATTCTCTCAAGGAAATGGAGATAAACTGATGTGAGCAGCTTGTTATTTTCATATTTGATCATGCCTTGCAAGAAACACTCGATCCAAGTGCAGGATCGTGCCTTGGAAGAAACAACGCGATTTGTCGAATTGATCTTGTAATTGGATCCCAATAGGGAATAGTAGCTGCTGCCATCAGATCAATGACTGTCCTTGGAAGGCCTTTTGAAGTGTAAAGCAAAAGGAAAGCCAAGGAAGAAGTTTTCGCCAAAGACTCTGAACTCAACCTAAATACATTCAAATCCGAACTTTTCTTTCTGAAAAATTCTCTATACTCTGCCTGCCTCCCTGTTACTCACTACTTCAACTCTTACATCACTTCCTTTCAGTGATGGCTATAGCTATTCCCCGAACAGCTCGATGAATAGGGAACTAAGCAGTCGACCATTCACCGCACCTCAAATTAGAGACCAAAAACATAGGGCGATCAACAACATCTTACGTTGGGGTATTGATCAAAGCTTCTTCATTTTCCGCAAAACCCACGTAAAGTAGCCTGGAAAAAGATTGGCATTACCGGAATTGAGCTCCAGCAAATCAAGATTAGATTTCATCGCTGATGAAGACGCTGACTTATTGCTAATCAGCAATATGCAACCATTGGGCCTTCTTCATTGAGAGCCTTCGATCCACCTTGAATCTAACAGACTGGAATTAATGTATTGTTTTCACTTTTGTTTATAAGCGCTGATGCACTAGAATAAGTGGTTTTATGTTTTTCATTTTCATATATACAAAAATACAAAAAAGAAGGAGAAGTTTTCTCTCCCCGCCAAAATCTATCTCAACCGCTACCAGACTTTCAATTCTTCCGCAAATTGACGCGCTAATTGTGAAATCTTACAATTACTCATAATTTCACAACAACGCACACTCACCGACATCTGAGTTATATTATGATTTTGACATCATCTTACTAACTCTTGGGAGTAGATCATTTTTATTTTGTGGACACAAGGTAAGACTTTCTTGAATACAAAATTGTGGACAAGTTTGGAGGTGAGATTTGATACATCAAACTTGTAAAAGGAATTTGGCTATCCTTAAGCAATGTAACAACTCTGTATGTGATCACTATGGGAAGCTGAAACTCATATGGGACCAATATGATCAATTAAGGCCCTTGCCTCATATAGATGGTGATGTGGGAGCTTTGTTGAAATTGAGGGAAAATGTAGATAGTTTGATGGAGTTACTGATGGGATTAAATCAAGTGTATGAACCTGAGAGAAGTATGATTATTAGCATGGATTCATTGCCTATAATTGACAAGGTGTATTGAATTATTGCTACTGCAGAAAAACACAAAGAAGTGAGTACAAATATGTTTTCAGGAACTGATGCTATGAACACTGCTATGTTGGCAAAGGGATCTGGTTGGAAAAAGGATGAAGTGGTGAGACAGAAAGGCGACATAAGTAACTTGAAATGTAGTCATTGCAGCAAGGTCGGGCATGTCATTGGAGACTGCTATAAACTGAAAGATTGCACTCACTGTGGAAAAACTGGACATGTTGCAACTAAGTGTTTCAAACTTAAAGGGTATCCAGATCGGTAGTTAGAACAAAAAAGAAAAGACAATGCTAACTTCACTGCTAACCTTGTAGATACAGGAGATGACATGATCACTCCTCTTGATCTGGCGGCATAAGACAAGAAGAACATATATGAAGCCATAGGTAATGCACAAAAGGATCTGCAGAGGCTGCTTAAAGGAAAGGCTCCTACTGAACATGTGAATCTAGTGCACTATGGAGACTTTGCAGGTACGTCTATTACATCCTATTTTAGCTCCTTTGAACATTCAGGAATTATGCGTGGTGACTGGATCATAGATACAGGGGCAACCAGCCACATTTGTGCAGATTTATCTTTGATGAAAAATGTTATATCTTTTACTTCAATTACACCTGTATGGTTACCTGATGGGAGTGTGAAGCCAGTGACATGTAGTGGTGATGTTCATCTGTCTGAATTAGTTGTATTGCATTCCTGTTTGCATCTACCCAGCTTCAGATATAATCAGATGTCAGTTAGGAATTTGAGTAATTGTTCAGTTTTGTTTCTCCAGTTTATGCCTGACTATTGTATGTTGCAGGACCTTAAGAGCAAACAGACACCAGCAGTTGGTAGAGTCGTCAAGGAACTATACATTCTCAGTCCAACATCCTTTGATAAAAAAAGTAATACAAAGAGCTCAAGACAGTTATACGGCCTACTTAATGTCTTTCATGTATCATGACAAATTTATTCTTGCTGATAATTATGATAGTAAAGCTTTTGTTGCTATCAGCTCAAGTTTGTTGCGTACCAGACTAGGGCATCCTTTGGATGAAGTGATGACTCATGTTAAAATTGCAGATTTTGATTTTTGTAATGAATCTGTTTAACATACTTGTGATGTCTGTTCAACATCCAAACAATGCAGAGGTTCTTTCCCTTATCGTGGTCATGAGTCTAGCCGTTGTTTTGAGTTGATTTACATGGGGTCCTTATAAACAAGGTTCACTGAATAATTGTCATTACTTCTTGACAATTGTAGATGATACAAGCAAGTGCACATGGACCTATATTTTTAAGTTTAAGGAATAGGTCTGCAGATTAGTAGAAAAATTCATTGTCATGGTGCAAAATCAGTTTCAGCAGAGTATCAAGATTATACGAACTGATAATGGATCTGAGTTTGTAAATTCAAAATGCTCAGATTTTTTCCACAAAACAGGAATTCTACATCAAAGAAGTTGTCCATACACCCCTCAACAAAATGGATTGGTTGAGAGGAAACATAGGACTCTTTTACAGGTAGCACGAACACTATTACACCAATCTCATTTATTAAACAAATTTGAGGAGAGTGCATTCTCACAGCAACACATCTTATCAATCGCTAGCCGAGCAAGCAACTTCAATGGCATTCACCATTTGAAGTACTGCTCAACGGAAAACCTGATATTGAGGCTTTAAGGGTGTTTGGTTGTTTGTGTTTTGTGGTTGATCACATGCCTGGCAGGGACAAATTTGATCCCGGTCACACCGTGGAGTTTTTATTGGTTATCCATCCGGCAAAAAGAGATACAAAGTGTATCTCCTCGCTATTAGGAA
Source organism: Pinguicula moranensis (assembly GCA_028565015.1). NCBI lineage: Eukaryota > Viridiplantae > Streptophyta > Magnoliopsida > Lamiales > Lentibulariaceae > Pinguicula > Pinguicula moranensis. The sequence continues at coordinate 14,809 of JAOWBN010032288.1, read as the reverse complement.
AGTTGTGGTCTCAAGAGATGTCAATTTTGTTGAAACTGTGTATCCTACACCTGATGCTCAGCTGGATACAGTTCCTATGCCATCTGATGCTTTGTCATATGCTGATGATGTTCCTTAGGCTGCTATGGACATCTCACTCTCACAACTAAAGCTTGTTGATAGTCCTGCTATTGCTCCAGTTGCTCAATTGCTTGGTATCTCAAGAGATAATCTATCTGCAACTGAGATAACCTAACCTGAAACTGTAGTTTAACCAGAAGTTGTAGATGTACGGAGAAGTACAAGACAACACAATCCTCCTACCTGGTGGAACGACTTTCACACAGCAGCCTCTTGTGCCAGTAATGTCTTCACTGCTTCATATTCAACCTGGAGTTTTTCCAGCACTTATTGTGAGTTTGCCTCTAATCTGTCCTCTATAATGGAGCCAAAGAATTACAATCAGGCCAAATTAATCAGAACTGGATGGATGCAATGTGAGCAGAGATCCTAGCACTGTAAAACAACAACACCTGGGATGTTACAGACTTACCACAGGGAAAGAAGGCCAGGGTTCTAAATGGGTCTATAATGTGAAGTGAAAACCTGATGGCACGGTTTATCGCTACAAGGCTAGACTTGTTGCAAAGGGCTACAACTAAGTAGAGGGAGAGGACTTTGACGAGATCTTCATCTCCGTGGCAAAGGTTGTGACGGTCATAATTTTGTTTGCCATTGCATCCTCTAAACAATGGGATATCCAGCATCTTGACATCAATAATGTATTCCTCCATGGAACCTTGGATGAAAAGGTATACATGTATCCGTCTCTTAGCTATGATAGAGCAGCAAAGGGGCAAGTTTGTTGCCTCAAAAAATCCCTCTACAGCCTCAAATAGGCGTCAAGGCAATGAAAACAAGCGTCAAGGCAATGAAAGCTGCCTATAAAAGTGCACTGATAGGTTATGGCTTTCAGCAATCTCACCATGATCAATGATTTTTTTTCCTGCATAACTCTGATTATTAGCTGTTTCTGCTAGTATATGTAGATGACGTTTTGATCACAGGAACATCATACATTGAAATCAACCGCATCAAGACTTTTCTGCACGATGCATTCACCATAAAAGACCTTGGATCTGCCAAATTTTTCCTTGGAATGGAGATTGCTAGATCACCTGATGGCATTTACATAAGCCAAAAGAAGTATGTCCATGATCTTCTAAATGATTCAGGATATCTTGGCAACACAACAGTTTTATTTTCTTATGCTTCCTTACCGTGGAAGTTGTACAACTTCCACGAGGTAGGATTTTACCTACGCTATTCAGCAACTTAGCTGGTTTGTCCATGCTCCACACGATGTACACTGAATCAACATAGTACATGTGCTTCGCTATCTTGCTGGACATCTCTCACTCGGTTTGTTTCACTCCAGTGCCTCAACACTTCAGCTTCAGGCCTACAGTGATGCCGGCTGGGGAAGTTGTCGCACCACTTGACACTCCCACACAAGTTATTGCATTTTTCAGGGGACAAGCCTGATCTCGTGGAAAACCAAAAGCAGTCCACCATCTCATGTTCATCTACGGAGGCTGAGTACAGAGCAATGGCAACGACGGTGCGTGAACTGCAGTGGATTACCTATATGATGCATGATTTTCAGATCTCTCTTTTGCCACCAATTCCATTCTGGTGCGATAATAATGTTGTCCTGGCAATCACTGTCAATCTTGTCTACCACGAACGGACAAAGCACATTGAAATAGACTGTCACATTGTCCGTGACCAGTTTGTTGTCGGATTGATCTCGCCGCAGTATCTTTCCACTTCTCAGCAGCTTGCGGGATATCTTCATGAAATACCTTCTGCCTCAAAAATTTTCGTTTCTGTTATACAATTTGATCTTCATGAAATCCCGCGAGATTTGTCGAATTGATCTCAGAAGTGAATCCCAGTAGGCAATAGTAGCTATTGCCATCAGATGAATGACTATCCTTGGAAGGCCTTTTGAAGTGGAAAGCAAAAGAAAAGCCAAGGAAGAAGTTTTCGCCAAAGACTCTAAATTCAACCTCAATACATTCAAATCCGAACTTTTCTTTCTAACCAATTCTCTATACTCCTTTGCCTGCCTCCCTGTTACTCACTGCTTCAACTCTTACATTACTTCCTTTCAGTGATGGCTATAGCTATTCCCCGAACAACTCGATGAATAGGGAACTAAGCAGTTGACCATTCATCGCACCTCGAATTAGAGACCAAAAAACATATGGCGATCGACAACATCTTACGTTGGGCTATTGATCAAAGCTTCTTCATTTTCTGCTAAACCCGTGTAAAGTAGCCTGGACAACTATTGGCGCAAGATCAGATTTCACCGTTGACGAAGACGCTGACTTATTGTTGAGTCAACAATTTGCAACCAATGGGCCTTCTTCATTGAGAGCCTTCGATCCACCATGAATTGAACAGACTGGACTAAATGTATTATTTTTACTTTTTTATATAAGCGTCGATGTGCTAGATTAAGTGGTTGTACGTTTTTCATTTTCATATACAAAAATACAAAAAACAGGGAAAAGGTTTTCTCTTCCCGCCAAGATCTGTCTCAACTGCTACCAAACTTTCAATTCTTCTACAAATTGGCGTGCTCATCGTGAAATCTTAAAATTACTCGATAAATTCACAACAACGCACACTCACCGGTATCTGAGTTATATTATGATATTGACATTATCTTACTGACTCTTAAGGGGTAGATCATTTTAATTTCGCGGACACAAGGTAAGACTTTCTTGAATGCAAGAACTTTCGGACACATGATGACCATGCGTACCTTGCGTTAGGACAGGATATAGTCTTTGTTTTGTTATTGGATGGATTTTGTTTTTGCATTGTGGCTTGGAAAAATCAAAATAATTCACGAAAAAATGTGTAGTGTTCTGTGGGAATTATTTTTAATCACAAAATTAGTTGTTTGTTTGTTGTGTACTATGGTTATCATTTTTAAATTGAAGGGTATGATTTTATTATTTTGAAGTTGAGGATTTTTTATGAAATTATTTTAAACTTTTAAGGATCATTATGTTGCAAGGGCAAGATTGTCCTAAATTATCTATATTTAGTGATCCAAGGGTAAGTTGTTAAAACAAAGAGTTTAGGAGGTAAACGAAGTTCAGGTAAAATGTTATTTACCCTAAATATTATTTATTGACTTTAATGGTTGAGGAAATGTGTAATGGGCTGAAGGATTTAATATTCGAATTGGGCTAGAGGAAATTATTTGTTAAAGTAAATTGACCCAAATTAAAAGGAGAGAAATTGGGCCAGACTAGTGGGCCAAAGAAGTAAAATATTAGGCCCACGCGATTCTGGAGTGAAGAACAAAAACAGAGGCCTAATTTCAGTCTCCTTATCCGATAAGAATAGGTGAATTAGTTAGAAGCAGAAGTATCGAGAACTTTTCGTCTGTTTCATGTCAGCAAAATGAGCAGAAGAATGTTTCGGTTCAGGCAATGATGCTGTCGCGAAGTTGAAGGAGAATTACGCCATAATTAAGGCAAATGATTATGAGAGGAGGAAAATGAACTAACTGGAATTTGTCCTATAAAAAGGGGGGATTTTTTCCGACGAAGAATGCACCCCAAAAACCGACGGAATAGCAGCGAAGAAGAAGCACGAATTCGACTGAAAGGTAGATAAGCATGGTTGATTTAAACCCGTAATCAAGTCGCTGGATTTCAGATGAATGGGATTACGGCGATGAGAGGAATACGGGCACAGAAACTATTTTTTCTTGATTGAGTTGAATTATTGTTTACATTTTATTGGGTGTTATACTGTTATGTGCTGATTATGTTAATGATCGATGAAGGAAATGATGTATTAGCTCTACAATTGAGTATTATGGTTAATTTATTGTTTATGATCGCAAATGATGGTGAACACCGACTGTCAAGGACACAGTGGGTGATGGACATTGGCTAAGTTTGTCTAGCAAGCACATGTGCTCATGATTGTTAATGCGGAACTTTCTTCTTATTCATTACTTTATGAGATTACTTTACATGTACTTAGATACCAATAGATACCTCTTCTAGATAAGTAAATACTTTGGATTGATAAGTAAATGAAATTTATGTTGATCCTTTTATTTTACAAGATTAAGCCACATCTTCCTTTATCTATACATATATTGTAACACTTCTCCTCAAATTGAGCTGTGGGGTCTTTGATTCTTAACTTGCTCAACACTGGATAGTGCATGACTCGGCACTGCTTTAGTCAGGATGTCAGTTAGTTAATCTTCTGATCGAATGAAAACGGTAAGCTAACGATTTCTTCTTCAACTTTCTCTTTGATGAAGTATTTATCAACCTCCACATGTTTGGTTCGATCATGTTGTATTGAGTTTTTTGAAATACTGATTGCAGCTCGACAGCCACACTTTAGATGGTACGTGCCCAACACAGGGTAACTGATCTCGGCTAACAACTTCCTTAGCTAAAAAGGACCTCAGCTAGTCCCCAGGCTATCCATCAAAATTCTGCTTCTACACTTGAAAGAGCCAAAACTAAATTAGCCATGGAGTAGCTAGACGTCTGTGGCTCATACTCAGGTTCGTACTTCTTCGGGGAACTCCCCAAATGCTCTTGTACGACAACATGTATCGTCTTTTTGTTTCCTCTGGTTGTATTTTCATTGTCAGTGGCAACTGTTGCAAAACTAAAGTGTTCGATCTCAAAAGGTCTTACCTTAGAATCACTGGATGGGGAGGGCAGTGGTGTGGAAACGGTGAATTGGGCTGAGGGATTGTATTATGTTTTCTGAGCTTGGCTCATTGGTTCCTCCAGTTGGCACTCTTGGAACAGCCTCGGGCAAGGGACTAACTATGGTTGTGCCTAACAGGACGATTGGAGCTACTAGCCAACTCAGTGGATTGTTTCGTTGAAGGGGTCACCTCCTATTCGCTGGGTTGGCTGGTGTAAAAGTATTCAATTGCCAAGAAGTCACAATCCATGGTACATGCGCCGAATGCCTAGATCAAAACACTGTTAGCCCTTTTTTCTAAACGCCATAGCCCACAAAGACACTTGACGGCAAACAATTCGAACTTGGTCTGGACAACCTTTGGGATATGAACAAATATTGAGCACCCAAAGATTCGAGATTGTAGTGCCAAGGCTAACGGTACCTAGGTATGGACCGATAGGGTCTGAAATGGAGTTTGCAAGTTGAGGATTTTTGTGGGTAGGCAGTTGAGTAGGTATGCTGCAGTAGCCACTACCTCAGGCCAGAGGGTACTTTGGACTCCGAGCATGAGAGTCTTGGTGATTTCAAGGAGGATACAATTTTTTCGATTGGCCACCCCCATTTTGTTGTGGTGTGTAGGCACAAGTAGTTTGGTTAACTAACCCCTTATGCTGACAACTCCTGCATAGTATGGTTAACACATTCCCTACCATTGTCCGAACAAAGAATTCGAATTTTCTCCTGAAACTGAGTCTCAACCAAGGTATAGAACTCAAAAAACTTGCTCAAACTTTGGCTTATTTTTCAAGAAATACACCCATGTCATGTGGGTGTATTCGTCAATAAACAATAACAAAAAATTTGAACCCTCCTGCACTAGAATCTGGGATAGAAACTCACATATCAGAATGGACAAAAGAAAATATACTACCACCTCGAGTATTAATCGGGTGAAATGATTGTCTATGGTTTTTGGCTAACACATAGGTTTCACACGAAAATGACTCTTCCGTTTGAAGAGCTGAGGAAACAGAAGTCTCATATAACCAATTGATTGATGTCACACACGTCAGTGCCACAACCAAGCTTTCCTGTAAGTCATCTCGTGAGCCAATTTTGTGGTTTCCTGTTGGGTCATCTCATTAACATAATACAATCCTCCACGTTCAGTGTCACAACCAATTATCTCCCCCGCCTGCATATCCTGGAACAATAAAAAAGTGGGAGACATTACCACCATGCAATTCAATTCCTTAGTCACATGACTGATTGCCAAGAGTTTACAAGACAAAGAGGGAACATGTAGGCATTTCGATATGGTGAGCATGGGTGAGAGTTGAATGGTGTCGCCTTGTGGATGGCTGAGACACCCTCGTTAGCGGCTTGTATACACTTTTTTTGGGGAACTGAGGAGATGAGCAGGTCTGTGAGATGTACAATTGACTATATCTCACACCCTTCGCGCCCTCGACACCGCTTACGGATAGAACGTATTGCGTATGTTTGATTTGGTATTTAGGTAGGTAAAATAGAAATAACTGATTGAATAACTGTGTAACTCTGCCTATAAGACTTAGGGTCTGTTTTGTACCTCTAATATTTTTTAACTTTTTTTATTTCGCTTCACATTCTCCTTCTCATTTTAGAAGTTTGGAGTAGAAAAAAAGAAAAAAAAATTGGAAAATAATATTTTTTTCACTATTTTAATTTATTTATAAAATTATCATTAGAAATATGACTTAGAACTACTTTGTATCTAATAAAGGCATATCGTCGACCTACCCGATTGAGTCGCTTTGAGAGGTGAATGTTCCTAACCGCACCACATTTGTAAAGAAATCTGGCGTTTCAGGTTTGGTCCATGTAACCAGAAAGCTTGTAACATGGTAAGATATGGTTTCCTCTGGTGTCGCCACTACCGGAGGGAGAAGAATAGCAGCCAGTAAATAGGTAGAAAAGTCTCATTGAACAAAGTATGACTGAGCCTCCTCTAAGTGCTCAAGAGCAACCTTAATTCGAAGAAAGGGCTTTCCAGCTACATTCATCTCACTCTAGCAGACTTGGAGCCAACGCTAAACTACGTTCGAGTCTTCTATTTCCTAGAGTTTTCAGATAATAATTGCATATTAACAATTTCAAAAAAGAAGACGAAATTATGATGCTCCACTCCTTCCGTCCCTGTATATACACATGTTCAGGGGTGGCCCCAGAAATTAATGGGAGGGGGGCCAAATGTTTCATATTTGAACATAGTCGGTCAGGTTAGTTTGGGTCGAATCAGTTTAAACTGCGAAAAAATCCAAAACGTTTTTCGAATTTGAGCAAAAGATATAAGAAAATTTAACAAATTCTATGTGAATTTTAGAAAATACAATACTCAATAAAAATATATCGTAAGCATCTGAATTTTTTCTAATTTGACCGATTAATAAAGTAAGAGGATTTTTAATTTTTTTATTGCTCAAAGTTTTCAAGAAATATAATTTTTTTAACTACAATCTCAAAAATAAATATATTGAATAATTATAAAATATATATATATTAAAAACTGCCCCCAAAAAATATAAAAATAAATATGTATTAAAAATTATTTAACTCAACTTAACGTACCCAGTATATTACCAACTAAGTTGGTGTCTGGGGGGTCAGATGTACGTGGCTTTACCTCTATAATTATACAAAGAGGCCGTTTCCGTTGGGACCCAATATGAATTGCGTCAAATGTATCGAATTTCAGCAATTCCACTAAATAGAAGCACTGAAATTTATTACCCTATATTAATAATCATAATAATATAATTAAAATATTACATATATGTTAGATGATGTGTTTGTTGATGAACATACATATTTAGAGTTTAGGGTTTAATAGAAAGTAGCTAATGAGATTCGATCCTTTCACTTATTAGTTCAAAAATGTGAAAGGCTTCAGTTGAGTTAGCAAGTACAAATATTTGTTGTTTTTAAATGAACAAATATTATTACATTATCTAGGAGATCAAATTATAAAAATAAAAAAATATATATATAAATTTATTTATTTTTTTATTTTTCAGGAGACCATGGTATAGGGTTTAGATCGTATGCAGAAACATCCTTACTTTTGTAAATATAACAAAACTTATTGCCTATTTTGCTGATTGTTGCAATTTTTTTTTGAAGTTTTGGCTTATCGGTAGCCCATAGTTTAAGCGTTTTGCAATGAGGGCACTTGAGCTGGTCAATGTTTGGTTATCCACTGGAGTAGCATTCAGTAGTGAGATTGCTCAGTATGTAGATTTATACCAGAGTCATGCATATCTCTCCATTTCAAAACTTTTTAAGACCACAAATTGCCTAAAATAGTGTCTACACCACATAGGAACATTGGTGAATAGGCTCCAATCTCATTCCATCTAATCCAGTTCTGGCAAATCCAACATTACACATGCCACCATATATATATATATTAATGTAGAAAGACTTATAAAGACAGAAACGAGAGGGAAGACGGTGAAGTGTTCTTTATTCACGCAGCTGTCATTGGATAACACAACCCACAAATCCTTGCCCTTAACAGCAAATCAGACTGCGCAATGGTCGAAAAACATAAATTCTCTGTCTCTCTCTCACTCTTCTTCTTTCCACTTCCGGCGGCGACACCGGCGCATACATCGACCTAAATTAGAAATCTCCACCGCCGGCGGCAAAAACAGATAAGTCGCGTTTGCCTTTTACTTATTTCTTATAAGTCGCGTTTCCCCGGATAATGCTGACATGGCTCAGCGGCATTACCGATCGCCGTTCGGGGACACGACTTTCACGAAAGTTTTCGTCGGAGGTCTCGCCTGGGAAACTCCGACCGACGTAACGCGAAGCTATTTCGAGCAGTTTGGGGAGATCCTGGAAGCTGTCATCATCAATGATAAGAACACGGGGAAATCAAAGGGATACGGGTTTGTAAGTCAAAATTATGAGCCATTGAAGAAGACGATTTCCTTTTTATCGTTGACATTTGTTTTCAATATATATGGTAATTTTTCAGTCAATTAAAAATTTTATTTGACAGGTCACATTTCGGGATCCTGAATCAGCCACGAGGGCTTGCGCCGATCCCAATCCGGTAATCGACGGCAGAAGAGCGAATTGTAATATCGCTTCACTGGGCAGGCCGCGGCCGTCTCCTCCCAGTCCCAGAGGTTATCTATTGATATTAATTAAATTATCGCGAATGGGATCATCGTACCTCATTGGCGATTGAAATCATGTAATACAGGAAGGAATAAAGTTGGGAACTTACAACAAGGCGGCGGAGCGCCACCCAATTCGTCTTTGCCACCACTTCCTCCGCCGGTCATTTACCGGCCGTATGGGTATGTCTCCCTCCTCTGCTGAGTGAGTGAGTCCGTATGATGTGGGCCATCCGTAATTATGGAAAAATATATCTGCTGAGTGAGTGAGTCCGTATGATGTTGGTATGGTACAGTGCAGTAGAATAATTCCCAATTTTCACCTCTTCCGGGGGGATTACTATAAAAGTGTAGTAGTAAAACTGGAAATAATAGAATAAACAATTGTTGGATTTTATTGAATGCAGTGGTTATTGGCCGATGGAGAGTTATGAACAGATAAATTCATGAAAGAAATGACTAACGACTGTCAACTGGATAGATGCTTTACTGCAGCATTGACAAAAGAAACTACAGCATTGACCTTGTTTAAATATTAAAAAAACGAAAAAAAAATAGAATTCATGAAAAAAGTTTTTGAATGTGACATTCCCCATTTAAAATATATTTTAATCTAATTGTCTTTCAGGTATTCCACTTATCCACCTGATTATGGGTATCACCAGGTTAGTTTTCCCCCTTCTTCAAACACATATCCTAATAATAGGTGTAATAATCCATGCGTACAAGGTGATTCAATTAAGGGGCTTATTATTAGTAGTAGTAGTAGTATTTTTTTATTTTTTATTTTTGAGGTGGGGTAGTAGGGGGGGTTAGAACTTTAAGACTGACGCAAGTTTTATTTGCTGTTATGCTGCACACAAGGTTGGATTCAGAGTTAAAAATTAATTTGAGCAATACAGCCCAAGTTATTCAGAATTTTGATTTTCATTACAACCTCTTTGCATGTGGTAGCAATGTACGGAATGTTACCGTCAAATGTTCAATATGATTCCACAAGATTCAGTTTCCTTCTATTAACAGATTCTATAGATCATTTGGATTCCATTCGCATTCTTTATAAATTTTGTATATCGCCTATCTTTCATGAAATTCGATTCCACACCTCAATACATATCTGTAAGCTACCTATGATTCTCTCTCATTATTTTTATTTTTATTTTTATTTTTCTTTGTTTAGACCATGTACAGCCCTCCAATGCAACAATCCCAGCACTATAATCCCTTGTATGGTGGTTCCTCTTCATCCATGGGCAGTCCCTATTTCTACGGATATTCACTCCATGCACAAAGGGGACCTTTTTCCATGGCCCCACCGCAGCGCTACCATGGACATGGACCGTCGTACTTATACTGCCACACGGCAGCAGCCTATATTCCAATGCCGATGACAATGCAGACAAGGATTCCGTACACCACCACCGCCGGTAAACCTACTGACTTTGATCAAGTAATCGATGCTTCGGTAATATATCAATTGTATCTTTCGGTAATATATCTTTATAATAGGCACGGGCGGATTCAGATATATCTTTCGGTGATATATCTTTAATATTATTGCATTGATCAATACACCCGCCTCCACTTGTCCTTTAGAATTTACCTTTTGTTTCAGAGTGTCAAACCTTGAACCTCAACTATACAAGTAGGTCAACTTTACTACTTAAGCTACTGAAATTCGATATTTCTTCTACCCATCATTTAAGTGTTCTTGTACATGAAAGTGTAAGGAAAGCTACTAGAGGAAGCTGTTGGACCATTCTTGAATTTGGGGTAGCTACAAAGTGTTAGTGCAGAAATTTAACCTAATCTGTCCAAAACCACATGGATTCTGTCTACAAACATATTTACTTTACATATATGTTAGTTGCTGGGGTGTTACATGTCCAGCTTATGATTTCATCAATATACTACTTAATACAAGATAATTAAATAAATAATACACAATTCAATAATAAAAAAGTCATAGAACGTACTTTATATTTATTTTAAATGTGAGAAAGTGATAGAGAAATAACAATCTTAGACTTAGGTGCAGAATACTAGTAGCTCAGATGCAAATGGTATTAGAAACTCTGCATCCTCCGCTATATCACACTGATTGTAATGGAATGAGAATACGGATAGTGTTGGCAATCCATGTGGGATATTTTTTTCCCGGCACGTAGTATAGGGTTTGGATAGTGATACTAGAATCTACGATTTATCCTCTCCAATTATTGACCTCATTTTTACTGGTGTGTCTTGACTGTGGTAAAAATTGAATAAAGCATTCATTTCGTTTTCATAAAATAGTTGTGCGGTCAAGATGGAAAAACTAATCTATCCAGGTGACATGGAGGGGCTAACACTGACTGGCTAGGCACGTGGGATTATCTGGACTGGCCCATAAATATTGGTCAAAATAAAACGAGGGAAATATATTCAATTAATTAATTAGTACTTCCAGACCAATGATGACAGTGGAACTTATTACAGGACACCAAATGCGTTTCAGACAAATTTGGACAAAAGTTGCTGTTTCTACTGCAATTTCAAAATAGTATTTATTTATAAAGTTTTTCTTGAGAATAATCTTCAAATTTTGTTTCACCTTACTTTGTACACCAGATTCAGTTGCTGCTCCTCAAACCCAAGCAGAAACAGAAATAGAAGCAGAAACGGGGCCTGTTTCTTCAACTACTACTTCTGCTTAAGAAGCTCGATTCCACCAAATTCAATTTTGAAAACAACTTGATGGTCGTGGCGGTGTATAATTAATTCTTTGCAGAATTAATCAATCAATTTTTATTCTCCTAGCTCCATCATGGTAACCATTCTTTCATGTTATTATTATTATTATTATTATTATTATTATTATTATTATTATTATTATTATTTCATCTATATATATTTTGTGATAAGTAAGTATTTATTTATTAAAATGAAATATATAAAGTTTATACAATGATTCATCTTCGATTCGAAGATTCAATCACACAGAATAACATATTAAAATCAAGGCGGGAAAAAACTGGCTACACAAAGTCTAGGATGACGAATCCAGTCAGTGATAGTCACACCTACCGGAGGTCATTCAAATGCTGTGAACCAATTCCAGGATTGTACCTTGATCTTCTCAGCAACTCTATGAACATCAAAGGTACCATCTCTAAACCGAACATCATTTCTTGAGTTCCAGATATTCCAAGTCACACAGTACCATAATATTTTCCATAACTCACGTGTCCGTCTCCTCGTGGTCAAACCCATATGAGCTGCAAAATTTTCCAAAGGGTTCTCATGTCCAATATACGTATAGCCCATTCAATAATATACTTCTGACCATATCCTGTAAGATAAACTACACTTAAAGAAGACATGAGATGTGGTTTCAGTCTCATCATGACATAAACTGCATAATCTCATCTCTGGTGAATACTGGACACCCCAAAATCCAAGATTATCTACCGTTGCAAGACGAGATTGTAATAAACGCCAGCAAAAAGGCATAGCTCTGAAAGGTGATCTCTTCCCCCAAATCAAAGCAAGCAATGGTCTTGATACCGAAACAGTTCCCAAAGAATTTTGCTGCAAATGATATCCAAATCTCACAGAATGAATTCCAGTAGAATCAGCTACCCATCGCCATCCATCTTCACCAGATTGCGGTGTAAGACCTATCATCATTACCTCTATCTCCTGTACCCACACCACCTCATGAAGTCGAAGAGGTCGGCGCCAGATCCATAACATCTTCCAATCATCCCCCTCTCCAGTCCATTTTTCTGAAATTAAAATATGCTGATCACATGCCACAGGATATAAACGAGGGTATCTAACTGCAAAGGAACCCCCATCCAACCAATCATCCTCCCAGAATCTTGTTTGATCCCCACTCAATACACTTCTTTTTACCCCCTCCACAAACCAAGATGAGACACTAATAATGGAATACACATCCTTCCACCATCTCGAATGTCCATCACGAACAGTTAAAGCAGACCAATCCCCCATCCCTCTCCGAATATATTTGTGCCTAACAATATCTCTCCACTGACCAACTGTCCCCGTACATAACCTCCATCCCCACTTAGCCAACAAAGCAGCATTAAACAAACCGATGTAAAGAAAACCAAGGCCTCCACATTCTTTACTTTGGCACATATTCGCCCAACTGATCTAGGTTATACCTCTAGATGTTCTAGAATATGTTGACCAAAGAAAGGATGTACAGATTTTTACCATTTCCCTAATGATAGACTTAGGTGCTTTATATAAAGAGAAATAATATACGGGCATACTACATAGTACACTCTTTATCAAAGTCACCTTACCTCCAAAATTGAGGAACTAATTCTCCCAGGAAGCTATCTTCTTACGCATTGCCAGAAGAAGAGATCTCCAAGAACGCACATAGCCGAGATTAAAACCCACTGGAATCCCTAGATACTCAAAAGGAAGGGACATCACCTCACAATGTAGATCTCTTGCGAAACTGTGCAGAGTATCAGGTGAAATGTTTATTCCCAATATACTGCTCTTCTTGAAATTGATTCATAAACCAGATACAAGCTCATATAATCTGAGAATAGCCTTCATTCCTTGTACTTTCAGAAAAGCCCCTGGACCAAAGAATAAGGTATCATCTGCATATAATGAATGAGTATAAATGGATTCCTCACATTTAAGCCCCTGCAACACACCCATATCCACAACATGATGAAGTAATAAATTCAGGCCTTCGGTGGCAATAACAAACAGAAATTGAGACAATGGGTCACCCTGTCTGAGACCACGATGAAAGTCAAAAATACCAGAAGATGCTCCATTTACAAGTACGGAGCCAGAAGCCGACTAGAGACATGCCCTCATCCAAAATATCCACCTTTCGGCAAACCCCATTTTCCTCATCATGTTAATAAAAAAGGACCGGCTAACATAATCATATGTTTTTGCAAAATCTACTTTCAAAAAGATAGTAGGGTCCTTTAATGATTTCACATGATGCAATAATTCACACGCCAGCAAAATACCTTCTTGTATCTGTCTTCCTCGAATGAAAGCTAACTGCTGATAAGAGATAACTTTATCAATCACCAACCTCAGTTTGTTAGCTAAAAGCTTAGATAATAATTTGTAAGCACTGCCAACTAAGGATATAGGACGAAAATGATTAATCTCTGTTGGAGAAAAAACTTTAGCCAATAATACAATAGATATAGAATTTATTGCCCTGCACAAATCCCCCGAGTAATAAAAATCCCTCAGAAAAGCAATATAATCTCCTTTCAAAACCTCCCAATGAGTATGGAGAAAGTGAAAGTTAATTCCATCAGGGCCCGGACTGTTCCTTCCAGAACAAGACATAAGAGTAGCATAAATTTCATTATCACTGAACTCTGCTAACAATAAATTATTATCCTCAATAGATAAAGTACGCATGCATGGTAACATAATGTTCGGCCTATCCGCAAAAGGCTCTGCAAAATGTTTTATGAAATTATGTAAAATACCCTGATTCACACCCACAACATCCTCTTTCCAAACACCATAAAAAAAACCCATGAATTTCATTTTGAAAGCAACGATTACGGACCCGAGCATGAAAATAACGAGTATTACCATCACCTTCCAGAATTCAAGAAGATCTTGCTTTCTGAAATAAAATGGTTGCCTTACGATTCTGTGATACCTGTAAGTCAACCAAGGCCAATTTTTTGTCATTAATTTTAACATCAGATAAAAGCACGTGTCTCCTCAATGTGATCATAATGGTTTATTTTTTTAGAGATTCCTTCAATCTTGCGGTCAGTCAAGCCAAAAAAATTACAGTTCCAAACTTTAAGCGCCTGTCTCAAAGCTTTTAACCGACAATGTAAAATATAAGACTTATTTCCTTCAAAAATCAGATTCTTCCAAGTATCATC
>JAOWBN010032277.1:0-10252 GCA_028565015.1 Pinguicula moranensis | reverse complement strand
GCCGGGCAGGCGGTTTACTCTCCGGTGTACCAAACGCCGGTTTAACCTGGTTTACTAGAGGTAAACCAGGTTAAACCAGGTTAAACCGGCCACAAACCGGCTACCAAACGGGGCCTTACAAACTTCTTGAAGCCGAACTTCTCCAGAATCATGAAAGGGAGCTCATCCTTGATGATGAAGCGCCCTTCGAACTTTCGTTTCATCAAACGTATCTAACTTCACAATTCCAACTTCTTGCCCCACACCAGAGGATGCATCATAGGTGAGCTTAGTTTGATGTGAGTCAAGAGTAGTTTGTCGCTACTGCTATAACTTGGGACATCTATTGATGTGTTGACACATGCCCATAGTCCCTACGTTTTTACTGTGGCATGGGACAAGTTTGTCCCAGTGCTTGCACTTGGACTTTTTGTAATCGTCCTTCACAACTCCATGGGGCAAGGGAATCTTTTAAAAATTGTCCCACACCTTGGACCACAACATCTTCTTTTTTGGGGGGGTTGGAAAACTTGTTTAAGAAATTTGTCCTTCCAATTCCATCTTTTTAAGAGAAATTGTCTTTTGAATGTCAAGGGACTCGTGATGTTCCATCTTGTAAGTGAAAATAAAACAAAAATCATATTAAAACATTCGGACAAAAACAGCATTATGAAAACACTAATCTTCTTACGAATAGTAGGAAGTCTGCCCTGCAAAACTTTGTCGACTTCTTCTTGAGCTTTTCTTAAAGAGGAGGGGTCCTGAATTGATAAATAAGTGAACAAGGATGATGCAGTTAAGAAATAACTAATGTTTTCACGCTGCAAATTCGGGAAATGACATTTGCTATCTGAAATAAGATCTCATCAACTTTTATGTAACTTAACAACAATCTTGAAATATAAAGTCATTATTTACTACTCAAGGGTGCATTTTAGTGTTATCTTTGATTCAGGTTTAATATTGCAATCTTGAAAGGGGAAGGAATGAATTATCTGACCATTCCATTTATGTTAGCTGCCAATTATTCTCACAACAGTTTACCTAGTAAGATTGGGGATTGACTTGAGATGTCATAGAACTAAGTGTACCTTGCTAAGAAAATATGTCGTCCAAGTTAACACTGATCCAGTGGTTTCATGAACAACAATTAACATAGACTAATGTAATCAATGTAATCTTGCATTTGATGTATGTGGATGACATTTTATTGTTCCTAAATGGTGACAGAAGGTCAATGCGAGCCTTGATGAGATTATAAGATGAGTATTGCTCTTGGTCAGGTAAGAAAGTGAATAAGGCTAAATCCGCTATATTTCTATCTAACAAAATCAGCAACTTAAGGCAGACAAGAATGATGAAAATGACAGAGTATAGGACATGGCAGTTTTCCACTACATACCTTGGACCTCCACTATTCATAGGAAGGATCACAAGAATAGTGCAAGAACCTTAACTAGGAAAAAATAGAAACTAGGTAGCTAGATGGAAAGCCAAAACACTATTGTAGGTCCACATGATAATCTTAATCAAATATATTTTGTCGAGTATCCCATTGCACATACTATCTGTCATGAGAATTCTCCCGTATAATCTAAAGGAAGTAAGACAAAGGATGATAGACTTCCTATGGGGAGTAAACCAAGGCAAGAAACAACTACACTGGAGAGCGTGGAAGAGAATTTGTAAACTAGCGGAAGAAGGGGATTGTGAATCAGGGATATAAGGGGAGCACAAAAGGCGATGGCCATGAAACTATGTTTCAAACTCCTGATAGAGAACAACCTATGGTGTAACTGCTTGAGAGAAAAATATAACAGAAAAGAACATATTATAACCCGAGCAATCAAAGGATTAGACTCCTAATTCTTGAAGTAAGAAATAATCATGAGGACAAAGGTGGTGGAGAATATCAAGACCATATTACAGAAGGGGAATTCATCCTTTTGGTTGTCTTTGGGCCCTCTGGCGACACAAGTTAATCAAGTAATCAACGAAAATGCCAAAGTTGAAGACTTCTGGGATAGGCAGGAATGAAAATAGGAGTAGATTCAAGATAGGTATAAGGCTATGCGAGGAGATCAAGAAATAGAAAATGATGACTAATTCAGAAGAAAGGAGGGATGACATGACCATTTGGACCCCAAAGAAAAATGGGAAGTTTAGGTTGAGCTCGGCATGGAATGTGATAAGAGCAAGACAAGCCGCTGGATCGGTCTCAAAGCTATATGGAATCGCATATTACAGCCAAAAATTGCCTTATGCGCCTGGAGAGTGTGGCAGAAATATTTACCTCTAGATGAAAACATCAGGCACAAAGGAGTACAACTAGATTCTGGTTGTGACTGTTGCTCCCATAGAAATCTAGAAATCAACGACCATATATTAGCAGGGAGCGATCTGGCAACAGGAATTTGGCATAGAGCGACAAATATCATTAACATCCCTATTCAAGGACTACAGACTTGGAAAAGAAGAATGACTCACTGGTTCCCCATGCACGAAAGACGACGATGCGAAGAATCTTGATAGGAATAATGCAACCATAATCACATGAGCACTATGGCTAAGGCGATGCAAAACTCGATTTGAAGGACAATGACCTAGTCTAGATCAGTTGTGAAGACGGGTTCATTATTTAATTACTAAAATTATTATTTGTGTTGATTTATATATGACTTTGCATGTTGCTGGTTAAAGAATTCTCGATCAACTGAACCTACATATCAAGAACAGAAGAGAAGAAAGACACCCAGTGGTGGCATGGTGACCCCCACCAACGGGATGGAAGAACCTCAATTGTGATGGCAATTGTTTGGAAAATCTTGGGATATCAGAGGAAGGAAGAATCATGTGGGACGAGAATGGAGATTTCATGGCATGTCGCAATATTTCGGAATTGGAACAAACAATAGTGCTGAAGCTATGCAAAGAGAAACAATGGGATAAAATAATCATTGAAATCGATTCAATGCTGATATCACTTAAAGGAATGAGGCCCCGGAATGAGGATACCTCAAAACCCACAAGAGATACTCAATATGGGGCACGCCTAGGTGTGAAATATCATAGAGAGGATATTTGGCATTCTAAAGAGTAGGTTTGCGGTGTTGCGGAGTTGCAAAGTCTCACCTTTTATCCCCTTAGGAAATAGTTCAGAATAATACTAGCGTGTTCTCTGTTGCATAACTTCATTATTGACATAACACCGAATGATCCACTATTAATTAGTTGGTTGACAGTAGAAGAGGCGCAAAGTGCTACATTAAATGAATATGAACAATACATTCAAACTCATCAATCTTCACCAGCATGGACTCGGAAGCGTGATGGCATGATGGCTGAACTATGACAGGTATACAACGAAGCTCAGTCCAACCTTATATTTCCAGAAGGGTGATATTTGGCTGTTTGTGTTGTTTCCATGATTGTGGTATGGTTTAATCCGTTTGAACATTCATTTGCTTGTGTTAACGTTTTTTATGTGTCTCGTGACTCTATTTATGTGAAACGTATTTGCATAAGCTATCTGATATTTTATTGTTTTATGGTTATGTATTAGTGTATTTTCCTACTTTTTTTTTTATATGTGACATAGGATGAGGAGTGGGGAAAACGATAGACCTGGCTGGTTTGAGTACAAGGAGGATCCTAAAGCCCACATGGATACACCGAGGCTGAGACCGAAGCCTAAGGGAATGAAACTTTTCCAGAGCCCGACAAGAACTGGAAGGCGCTCTCCACACACGAAGGTCAAACAAATTTCACTGGTGAGAAAACTGTACTTCATTCACGAAGAGGATAAAGCAGTGATCGTTGCATGCAAAGTTGGTTCGGGTGGAAGAGGGGCTTCCACCCAAAATGTGCAGACATAATACGAGAGTTTATAAAGGGAAACGAGGTTCAAGAGAAGAACACAGAGAATAAGATCCATGTCTGGAGGAACCAATGGGGCATTCTGCGTGATTTTGTCAGTCAAATTGGGGCATCGATTGATCCAGACACACACACTAGTCATTGACATTCCGGATCAATGGAGTGAGCTGCTCAAGATATTTGTGTTTTTGTTTTGAAACACTGATTTATTGATGGTGTCACCTGACTGTTTGAATATTTGGATATGAAGCCAAAATTTGCTCTGATCATGGGGAAAAACTTTTCCCTATACGACGACTGGTGTGAGATCTTCGAGAAATACCATGCACAAGGCAGTTTTTGCAAGGATTACTTGTTGGCAGCATCTTGCACAGACACGCTGGTCGAGAATTACACGTCATGTGATAAAAATAAAGTTGATGGTGTTGATTCAGCTTAGAAGTTGCTAGCCCGTAGAGAAGGCATCCTCCCAACACAGTCGTTTACTCTTGAGCCTGGTTTTTGATCCACAAAAAAGAAGAAGACTTGTGTACTGACCTCCCAACACAGTTTCTATGACAAAACTACATAAAGCATCTCAGACTTAGGGGAATTGATGCTGAAGGGTTCGAAGCTGCTAGATTTTAATGCAGGTTCCAACACCGAAGCAGACGAGAAGAAGGCTACATTTATTGTCGAGACCCTAGAGGATTTTCCAACCCTTGGATATGAGCAACAACGTGATCTTGTAAAACAACTTCTCAATGACCTTTCAGAGTTCGTTTTATGGAAGATTCATGAGCGTGTTAAGAGAGTGTAACATATGAAACTTTTATTGAAGGGGAAGTGGGGTGATGTGAATGTTGTGAACTCACCAAATGGGCCCAACTAGTTTTATGTTTGTCAGATTTGCAGCATCTTACCTTTTAAAATAATGAAGTTATGTCATGTTTTATGACACGTTCAACACCTTGTATTGTGATACTTCAGCTATACATTATGTTTTGTGACATTTTCAACACTTTGATTGGTTTAGTTTGCTTTTCTTTGATTTATAAAAACTTGTGCTATTTTGTGAATTGCGTTTAGTTTACTTTTCTGTGAGTTGGAAAAACGTGTGCTATTCTGTGAGTTGGAAAGACATGTGCTATTCTATGAGTTGGAAATAATTGTGCTATTACGTGAGCTGGAAAGAAAAAAAAAAAAAATGTGATTATGTGCTATTCTGTGTGCTGGAAATATCAAGGTACAGGATTCAAACTTATTTTATGTGATTGTTTAGTTGTTGTTAGACAATTGAATAACACAATGAAAATTGAATCATTACTAACCACTGTAGTAAGATCTCATTGTCCTTGAACCCAAATACCATTGCAATCAACAAAATGTTCAAAGATGTTAAATCCACAACATATACACAAATACCCATTGCACAACCATTGAAAAGAAACTAAAATGTTCAAGGCCACAAGCGTTAGTCATATACATACATCCACAAACATTCGTTGAAGTCCCTAAACCATATCTATCCTTCCCAAACCAACTGGCCTGTTAAAAAATATTTTCTCTACAGGATTGGTACGTGTTTCACACCATCACATGGTTGAAGTTCGACAAACTCCTCAGCTCCAGATCCTACTTGATTCTTCTAGTAGCCAGGGCATACCTTTTCTTCATCCATATCCTTACTCAAGTTTTGGCACGAATAGCGAAGAGTCTGTTGAAATAGTCCCTTTTGTTGCTCGTCTTCCAAACTCGCCGCTTAAATCTTTCGGCAGGTCTTGAGTTCAGTGGACTGGTCGGTGGAGATGTGTTGGATATGTCTAGAATGACAAAAAATGATATCTTTAACAATGTAGTAAAAATAAGTTTCAAAGTTGTAATAAAGAAATCATAATATATAACATAAAACAGATTTAAAAAATGTAATAAAGAAATCATAATATATAACCAAAAATAGGTTTCAGAATTGTAAGAATAAAACATAATGTATTAGAGAAACCGAAGGGTAAAAAGATTAAAGGAAAACAAAAAAATAATATGATTCTTACGAAAGAAGCAACACATATTCCTATTCATTTGCTCACTTACCTTAGATTAGCATACGTAATATCTGACAAATATGTTGCACTACTACAAATTTGTCTAGTATGACAAAAAATGATATCAGAATTTTTCGATATGCAATAGAACGATAACACAATAAAAGTTCTTCATTTTCTAACTTAAAGTACGGAAGCATACATAATTAAGACATGTAGGTTTCACGACTGAAAAAAAAAATTAAACATCAAAATCAACAATGAGAACAATCATTATAAAATTCTGCCTGGCTAATGTGACAGAAGTGTCATCCCATCTTGAAACCGAAAAATCAGCAAATATCATGGCTGACACACGGGGTAAAAATCCTATTGCTCACACGGAAATTGGAACTCAACATTTACAATTTCAACCCACAAAGGAGACAACAAAAACACATGCAGAACATAAAATAAAATCAGTCCCAAAGCAACCACAAGAGGGTTCAATTAAAACAGCACATAATCCCCAATCTGGGACAGAAACTATAGCAATCAAGTCAATATCCATTCAACTACAACCGATCAGTACTTCAAAGGAAGACTGTTCCTCACCACAAGACAATAAAGACCAAATTATTGAACAGAAAAAGGAAGCAGAAACAATAAACCCAGAAATAACCAAAGGTTACATCTCTAAGCTATGGCACGCAGAAAATGAAAGTAGTAGTTCAGAAGAAGATGGTGATTTTTCGGACACCAATGTAGAGGAAAACTCAAAACAAACAACCACAAGGAGGAATGTGAAACAAAGAGAAAATTATCTAAGTACACAAGATCAAAAAAGTACTAAACACTACATCACACGATCCAAAACCAATAAAAAAAGATGAGCAAATCCCTATTCTGGAACGCCAGAGGAATAGGAAATGTAGCGACAGTTAACAGAATAAAGAACCTAATTAAAATACACAAGCTGGAAATCATTGTCATACTAGAACCTAAAATCGATAATCAAAAACTCAACTTAATTATGAAAAAACTAAAAATGTACGGGGGAGTATCAAACCACACAAACAACATATGGATGCTATGGAAAGAACATATAAGTAGTAACCTTTTCTTAGATACGGAACAACTCTTGGTAGTGCAAATGCATAATCTGAAAACAAGCCAAAGATGCTACGTAGGCTGTGTCCATGCCAAATGCACCAGAACTGAAAGACGGGCCTTATGGGCCGACTTAAAAAATTTAAATACATCAGTAATAGAGCCTACATTAATAGGAGGAGACTTTAACGTGGCCCTAAATCAAACAGAAAAAATAGGAGGACGCCCCATAGATTCAGGCTCTGCCACAGATTTCTCAGAAATGATCGAGGATTGTAAACTCACTGATGTAGGTTTCAAAGGCAGTAGGTTCACATGGTGTAATAATAGAGCAGGTCAGGCCAGAATATATAAAAGGTTAGACAGGATACTGGTATCAGAATCCTGGATCCTCCAAGCCCCTACAATAGAAGTCTCCCATCTACATAGAGGACTCTCAGACCACGCCCCCCTGCTGCTAGAATTATCTACAGTAGATTACAAAAAACCGACTAGGTTTCAATTTCAACAATTTTGGATTAATCACACAGAGTTCATCCCAACCGTAGAAAAATCTTGGGAGGACCCAACTGAAACAAATAATGCTCTGGTATCATTTGGAATAAAACTTAAAAGACTACGGAAAATCCTCCGCAATTGGAACAAAAACGTATATGGCAACATACAGGAAAATATAATGAAATCAGAAAGCAACATGTTGCAACTGCAGCAGAATTATGAAATATCCGGTTCTGAATCAGATAGAACAGAATGGCAACTAGCACAGGCTGTTCTCAAGAAGAATCTACTTGCAGAAGAAATGCTATGGCGACAAAAATCAAGGATAAAATGGCTAAAGGAAGGTGATAAAAATACATCATTTTTTCACAGAACAGTAAAAATCAGAAGACTCAAAACTTACACTTCTACTCTAAAGAATAACGAAAACGAAACAGTGGAACGAGGAAAAATCCCTGAATTATTTATAGAACATTTCAAAAAACAGCTCAATGGAGAGAACATAACAAACCAATCACAATTATATGACAAAATCCCACAAATCATTTCGGAAAATATAAACCAAAATCTGGTGAGATGGCCAGAATTGGAGGAAATCAAAGAAACAGTATTCTCAATGGATAGTGATAGTGCTCCAGGACCGGATGGGTTCACAGGACACTTCTACAAATCCTGTTGGGACATAATCAAAACAGACACACAAGCAGCAGTTCACTCATTCTTTGCAGGGAAAACCCTGCCCAGCTCTATAACCAGCACACTAATCTGCCTAATTCCAAAAAAAGATAATCCAGAAAATTGCTCTGATTTCAGACCAATATCACTATGTAATTTCATAGGTAAAATTATAAGTAAAATAATTTCCTCAAGGCTAACATCAGTACTCCCACTCATCATTTCACCCCAACAAAGTGGCTTTGTCAAAGGGAGAACGATAACAGATAACATCCTCCTAGCTCAAGAAATGTTACATTTTTTAAACAAGAAACAGGAAGGATACAACATAGCAATTAAACTTGACATGGCCAAAGCTTTTGATCGAATCTCATGGTTTCATATCATTAAAGTATTGAGAGCATTTGGCTTCTCAGAAATATTCATAGATATGATCTGGAGATCAATCTCCTCTTGTCGGTTCTCTGTCCTGATAGATGGAATGACACATGGTTATTTCCCTTCCTCTAGAGGACTGAGACAAGGAGACCCCCTCTCTCCAGCTCTATTCATTATAGCATCAGAAGTACTTAGTAGGAATTTAAACCACCTCATTTTGGACCAACCAAACATTCAATATAGAGTACCAATAGGATGCTTAGGACTATCCCATCTGGCCTATGCAGATGATATTATAATTTTCACCAGAGGAACAAAGAAAGCCCTTTCATCTATTCTTAGAATCATTAAAGATTATGAACTATGCTCGGGTCAGATGGTAAATAAATCAAAAAGTAGCTTCATAATCTCGGACAAAGCCCCAAGCTCCAAAATTCAGACTATAAGCAATCACATCGGAATAAAAAGAAGTCCTCTTCCGATCACATATCTAGGTTGCCCCCTATACACTGGGCGGAAAAGAGCTACGCTATTCTCCAACCTTATACACAAAATTGAAGTAAAATTAGAAGGGTGGAGAGGGAAATATCTATCGGTAGGTGGTAGGATCACATTACTTAAATCCACATTGACAAGTATCCCTACATACCTATTCATGTCTCTACACCCAAATAAACGGACAATTAATCAAATAGAATCGAAATTTGCAGATTTTCTGTGGGGACGGGAAAATGATAAGAAAAAATTGCATTGGAAGAAGTGGAAAGATATTTGTCTCCCAACACAAGAGGGTGGTCTAGGTATAAGAAGAATAAAAGACATGATCACCGCCTTTAACCTTAAGCTTTGGTGGGAAATGAGGCAAGGAGAATCACTTTGGGCGAAATTTATGAACCAAAAATATAAACATAATAATCACACTCACTCTAGTTCTCCACAATCACACACATGGAGAAGAATCAAAACATCACAACAAATAATGACATATAACACAAGATGGGAACTAGGAAGTGGAGAGATCAGTTTCTGGTGGGATAAATGGTACAATGGACAAATTCTTGCCCACACCCACATAATAGGAAATCCTAAAGCACTTGTCAAACATTTCATAAGAGACAAACAGTGGAACATTACAGCATTAAAAGAGGAACTGCCATATGATCCAAATATCCTTGAAAAAATCACAACTACACCGATAACCGAAGGGAAAGATCTACAGATTTGGGAAGCAACCGAGGATGGAAAATTCACTACAAAATCTGCATGGAACATAATTAGACATCGAGCCTCACCACGAGGCAAATTCTGCAGAATATGGGATCCACATATCCCAATCAAAATCAGCTTCCACATGTGGAAAACCTTGCACAACATAGTCTCTGTGGACGAAAACATTAAAAAAAGAGGAATATATATGGTATCTAAATGTTCCTGCTGTTCCATCAATCCACAAGAGGAAAACATACAGCACCTATTTGCACTAGGGGAGCTAGCAAACACAACATGGAACCACTTTGACTCCATATATAATATCCCACAACCATCGCACTCTCTAGAAGAGCGATTATACAAGTGGAAATCTGCGAAAGGCGAAAAAACAACAAGATTCATCCAAAAATTGATCCCACTAATCATTTGCTGGGAGATATGGAAAAACAGATGCTCAAATCGATACCAAGAAACGCAAATATCTGTAAATGCTACCATCCAAGCGGTGATCAATCTAATCACAGACA
>JAOWBN010032256.1:0-10253 GCA_028565015.1 Pinguicula moranensis | reverse complement strand
GATGATGAGTTTCTCTCACTTGAGAAAAATAAGACTTGGGAGTTATCTGAGTTACCTGCAGGGAAGAAAGCTTTGCTGAATAAGTGGGTATATTGGATCAAGAATGAAACTGACGGTACTGTGAGGTACAAAGATAGATTGGTGGTCAAAGGATTTTCACAAAGGAAAGGTATTGATTATACCATTGTGAAACTAACCACAATCAGAATTATATTTAGTATTGTTGCAGCACAGAATTTGCACCTTGAGCAGATAGATGTAAAAACAACATTTTTACATGGGGATCTTGATGAAGAAATATATATGCAACAACCAAAAGAATATGAGGTTTCTGGTAAGGAACACATGGTGTGCAGGCTCAAGAGAAGCTTGTACGGGTTGAAGCAGGCTCCAAGGCAGTGATACAAGAAGGTTTATTCTTTTATATACAGCAGTAGTTTTCACAGAAGTGAGAAGGATTCATGCTGTTATATCAAGAAGTTTATGATTTTACTTTTGTATATGGATGATATGTTGATTGCAGGTCCGAGCATGGATGAGATCGACAATCTGAAAAGGAAACTATCGATAGTGTTTGAGATGAAAGATTTGGGTGCAGCAAAACAGATTTTGGGGATGCGAATTTCTAGAGATCGTTCTGTTGGAACTCTATATCTATCCCAAGAGCAGTACATTGAGAAGATATTGTCTAGATTCAATGTTGATAAAGGTAAGCTCAAGAATATGCCATTGGCTAATCATCTTAAGTTGTCAAAGGAGCAATCACCCAAATCAATTGAGGAGCGTGAGAAAATGGCAAGAGTGCTATATGCTTCTGCAGTTGGAAGCCTTACGTATGTTATGGTCTGCACCAGACCTGATATAGCACATGCAGTTGGAGTTGTGAGCATATATATGTCAGATCCAGGAAAAGAACATTGGTAAGCTGTGAAGTGGCTTCTGAGATATTTGAAAGGAACAGTCAGTTCTTCGATTCGCTATGGGAATGGCAAGGTGTTGACTAAAAGTATTGATGCTGGAAAACTGGGGCTATGCAAGGCCTCGGTTGGTCTCCTACAGTGATATAGGAGATAATGCGGCTAGAAAATTGTGAAGAGTACATTGACATGAACAGTAGAGTTGATTGGTTGACTGATTAGTCTCCAAGTGGGAGTTTGTTGTTGTTGGAGCCAAAATCAGTTAGTGAAGAACGTGTCCACTAGTTGGAGGGCATTTACATCATTTGATTAGTCCCTGGAGGAATTCCAATTGTATCAGAATTCCTGCCTATAAATACTTTTGTCTTTTATTGTATTCTGTATTCGAAAAATAGTGAAATAAAGAACCCTAACCGCCATGGAAGTAGCCAATTTGGGTGAACCACGTAAATCTGTGTTTTTATTTCGTTTTCGCACTTGTCTTTGATTGTGTGTATTGTTCGATCCCAACACACGAGCCATCCCATAGAGGCGATTAACGATGGTGACGGCCCAACGGCCACCAGCAAGAATGTATTCGGCGGATTCACTGTGAGAGAAACTGGATTGGGCAATGCCCTTGCGTGAAATGAGGTCGAAGAGAACACCGTGGAAGGTAATCTTGATTGTCCTCCTAACTCACCCTTGGTTAATACATGTGAAAGTATGGATTTGCCCCTGGTGTTCATGAAATCAAAAGTTTACCATTAGAGAAGTCCTTCAATATTACACCATGGTCCCGGTATTTATGAAAATTCAAAACCAGCCTCTAGAAATTTATAGCGAGGTACTCAATATTTTGAAAAATTATATTACAGTCCTGACACTTTGTAGGATTGCTTGTTATGCCCTCAAACTTCAAAAAAAATCCTGAAATAGGCCCAACCATTTCCATAATTCTCTGTTACGTCCCTGAGTTTCACAGAATGATCAGAATCACCCCAGAACTTCTCATAATGGTCTGTTATCCCCCCAAATTTCGAAAAATTGCAAGATGCCCAAAAATTCAATATTGCAGGATTTTTTTAGTCCTGGGTGTTTTGGAGGATCTGATCTGGATATTCCACGGCCTATAATACCACATCACATAGAAAATAGAAAATTACCCGGTGGATCATCGATTGCGGTGCAACGAACACGATGACCTATGATGTAGTTGATCTGGCCTCTTCTACAAAAAAAAAAGAAGCCATATTCAAACTACCAACGAGGTGGTCTTTACTACGTGGTGGTCTTTCGAGATCTCTCCAACGAGGTGGTCTTTACTACGTGGACGAGGTGGTCTTTACTACGTGGACGAGGTGGTCTTTACTACGTGGACGAGGTGGCTTACCAGGGGACCATAGGGATTGTTTGTGGGACAGCGGGTCACAAGCTCAAACCATGGCATCAGCGGTTGGGTTACCCATCCCTAGGTTACCTTAAAATTTTGTTTCCTGATTTATGTCGAACTACCACCGTCATTCTTTCTTTGCAACTGATACACGTACTTCTCATGCATTTCATATCATTCATTCTGATATATGGGCCCTGCTCTGAATACTAACCATAATACATTTCGATATTTTCTTCTCTTTATTGATGATTTTTCACAAACGACCTGGGTATATTTTTTGAAAATTAAATTCAAAGTTCCTAGCAAATTCAAGGATTTTTATCTCATGATTTCTACCCAATTTCAGCGAAAAATTCAGATCCTTAGGTCAGATAATGAAGGGAATATGTCAACGATACTATGACCACTTTTTTCAGGGAGAAAGGCCTTGTACACCAAACCACTTGTCCACACAGTCCACAGTAAAATAGGGTGGCAGAATGAAAAAATAGAATCCTTCTTGAGGTAACCCGTGCTCTTATGATTGACTTAAAGGTACCTCACTCTCTCTGGCCCAAGGTTGTGGCCACCGCCACATACCTTCTTAATCGATTACCTACCAGGGATACTTAAGTTTGACACATCCATTCAGACACTTTCTCAATACATTCAAGACTTTACCCCAGTCCAACTACCCCTAAGAGTGTTTGGAAGCTTTGTGTTTGTTCACATTCCTCGAAACGATTGCACAAAACTCGCTCCCTGTAGTATCAATCAGAAAGGGTATCAATGTTATCATCCTCCGTCCAAACGCATGTACACAATGATGGAATGTAAGTTTTTTTAATCTGAATGTTACTATCCTTCACGACCTCGCGGTCAGGGAGAATCTATAGGAGATCGGCTTGGTTGATTGCTTATTACATCCTTGTCTCAGCCTAATGTCCCACAAGAACTTTCCACGGGAACCACCAAGCTCCCATCCACGTACTATGAAACTACCATCGAGAGGCCCCCTACGCCCATGGCTCCATCAACTCGGAACCCTGAGGTAAATATACATGAGGAACTCGACCCAAATATTGATCATAATACTATTTCCACTTACTCTACTCTTGAGTCTATTTATGTCTTACCATCACGGAGAACTAGGGGGTACCAGTACGATGATATGAGTCAGAGGATATCCCGAGAAGATCCAAATATCTCCTGACCTCTATGGCTAGAGGGAGTCTAACCAAGTAAGAAACTGCCTATCTTGCTTCTATTTATAGTGGATAGGTACTCAAGACAGTTGTTGAAGCACTTGAAAGAAGGGAGTGGAAATAGGCTATGGATGACGAAATGCAAGCCTTGAAAAAAAATGAGACATGGGAGGAATGCAAGTTACCACCAGGAAAAAAACTGGTTGGTTGTCGAAGTGTTTTTTCTATCAAGCACAATGCCGATGGTACGATTGAAAGATACAAAGCTAGACTGGTAGCCAAAGGTTTTACACAGACGTATGGATTGGATTATTCAAAAACATTCTCACAAGTAGCAAAAATCGATACCATTAGGGTAATATTCTCCATAGGAACAAATCAGGATTGGCCTCTACTCTAGTTTGACGTAAAAAAATGTATTTCTTCATGAAAACCTGGAGGAAGAAGTCTATATGGAAGGTCCTCCAGGATATACGGGAAACTTCAAAGTGGGTGAGGTTTGTCAATTAAAGAAAATACTATATAGACTCAAACAATCTCCCAGGGCATGGTTTGATAGATTTACAGTGGCCATGTGAAAATATGGCTACGAGTAAAGTAACTCAGACCATACTCTATTTTTGAAGAAAAGAGGTACTTTCATTACATGTCTGCTTATATATGTTGATGACATGATCATCACAGGTAGTGATGCCATAGAAATACAGGAACTCCAAAAGAATTTATTCCAGGAATTCGAGATGAAAGATGTGGGACATCTCAAATATTTTCTTGGAATTGAAGTCCTTCGGTCAAATTTGGGGATCTTTATATCCCAGAATAATATGTGCTTGATCTTCTAGCTGAAATAGGGATGGTGGACTGTAAGCCCACTAAAACTCCAATGATGATGAATCACAAACTTCAGTTTGATGAAAATGCAGGTCTGGCTAACTGCGAGCAGTATCAAAGGTTAGTTGGCAAGTTAATTTACCTAGTCCATACCATACCAGACATAGCTTATGCAGTAGGAGTGATCAATCAGTTTATGCACAAGCCACAAATCGATCATATAGAAGCTGCACTCAGGGTGGTACGATATTTGAAGCATACTACAAGGCATGCAATTCTCTTTAAGAATTTAAGATATTTGGATATTCCAGGATATACTGATGATAATTGGACTGAAAATCCAATAGATTGAAGATTAACTGCAGGATATTTTATGCTAGTGGGAAGAAAACTTGTGACGTGGCGGGGCAAAAAATAAAAGGTGGTAGACCTATCTAGTAATGAGACAGAATTCAGAGGAATAGCTCAAAGAGTGACTAAAATATTGTGGTTAAGAAAGCATATGAACGAAACTGGATTCCCAACTCAAGACACAATTCCATTATGGTGTGACAGTAAGGCAACCATAAATATTTCGAGCAATCCATTACAACATGATCGAACCTAGCACATTGAGTTAGATCGGCATTTAATCAAAGAGAAGATAGATGAGGATATCATAAGCCTGCCATTCATTTGATCCAAATACCAATTAGCAGACATCCTCACTAAAGCAGTCTCAATAAAAATGTTTCAAGATACATTATACAAATTGAACATTAGAAATCCTAATGATCAACTTGAGAGGGAGTGTTAGTAAGGTAATGAGACAATTAGGGATATGATTTAGAATTTACCAAATTATAATTAAGGTAAGAATCACAATATATGATTCTTACCTTAAATCCATATCCCTTCCCTTATTAGCTTATCTCTTTCCTATATGTATCTTGTAAATTATGAATGAAAGTAAGCAATTATTCTGAGATCAATTATAATCTTTATGAGTTATCCATGCTCGTGGGATGCCTTCATGAGCAAAGAAACCGCCATCGAGTACGTATCAACCACCGTGATCCCCCACCCGTGGCACAAGGCCATATGCCTTTAAGGAGGCCTATAGGCTCCGTACTCGTCAGTCCAAATCATGGCAATGACAAATGTCGAGCCGAGATTGGGTATGTGCTCGGATTGAATACTGGGGAAGGGGATTGCATCGCGAGCGGTGAAGATAGTGGCGAACATCATGTTTCTGGAGTGGAAACTGAAATCAAGCAAGAAATCGATTAAATCTTAGCACCAGCTTCGTTAAGAAAATAACAAAATAGCAGAATAGCAGACGGGGGAAGAATCCCCTCTTGTTGGTTTTTTGATTTATGAACTGAAAAGAAACATTCTGTCTCAAATTACAGACGCACGCAATGTTTTATAACAAGTAAAATAAAAGAGAAAAAGTAGATCTATGGTGTCCTTCATATCAAGGTGAATTAATGGCCACCAATATTCACTCCCCATTGGTCGTTGACGTATGAGTCAACTGTTATTCGTGCTCTCGTTGGTTACTGACATACAGTCAGCAACTCCTCTATTTTATTCAATTGCTCTGCCTTCGTTCCTTACATCCATGGTTGTAGTTCTTCAAATTAGCAGCAGCCGTGGCAATATCTTTAATTCCTGTCTTCTGCGATACCCCCTCCTCAAGATGAGCATTCTACAAGCTCATCTTAGACAACAAATAATGGAATATAGCATAAGACAAAAACTTTGTGAATAAATCAGCCAACTACTCAGTTGTGGAAACATGTTGAGGAAGAATGAAACTAGCCTCGTATTGATCACGCACCACATGTGCTTAGTCCGCTCGTGAAAGACATGATTGGATGTAATGTCCAAAGTTGCCTTATTGTCGCACCAAAAAGAAACAGGCAGCTGAAGTGAAATCTGAAAATCAGACAAAATGTAGGAGATCCAAAGCAACTTTGGACATTGTTGCAGGAAATTGTTGCTTGCTTCTTGTCTTCCAAGATATCAAGTTGGCCCCCAAGAAGACACAATAGTCGGTAAGAGAATGGCGGGTAGTTCTACAACTCCCCCAATCTATATCACTAAAAATAGTCACATGATTAGTAGAACAACTAGGATAAAAAAGACCAAGAGAGATATGTCCTGCTAGATACTTCAGAATGTGAACAACTGCATGCCAATGCACATCATGGGGTGCCTGGACATACTTACTCAGCTGCTGCACTACATACGTGAGGTCAAGCCTTGTATAGTTCAAGTATAACAAACGACCAACCATCCTTCTATACTTCTCCGGGTTATGATACAAAGGTGATTCCTCTTTTGTCTCAACTGCAAATTTCATGTCTCGAGGAAAAGGAGTTGACACAGGCGTGCTGTCAAGGTAGCCAGAATCATTCAGCTGGTCACAAATGTACTTCTTTTGGCTAATATAAATGTCATCATGAGAACATGCAATCTCCATACATAGGAAGAACTTGGTTGATCCTAGATCCTAAATTGGTGAAGACTCTGTGAAGGTGATCCTTCATGTTAGCAATTTAAGAATCAGATGTACCTGTGAGGAGAACATCGTCTACATAGCGGAAAAACTTGATGAGCATCACCGGGCAGCTGTAGGATCTAGGGTCGATTTCGAAAATTTTTGAACACTTCAAATTCGGACAATCGAACCAAATATTGTGTTTAATACATGTTCTGAGCTGAGGGATATCTGTACTTACCTTAGTCCGGCAAAATAGTGAAGAACCCGTGCACAATTCGATCAAACAATCCATGAGATGTTGTTTACAGAACCCCCAATGAGAAGGTCTCTACCCGGAGCACTCCCTGACGAAACAAGCACGAGCTGCTAGACTCGATTTCCGGCGAAAACAACGGTGAGAACACTTTTTCGTCCTCGGTTCTTTGGTCGAGACTTCTCGAGAAGTCGTGAAGGAAGGTCACGGAAGTTTCCATTTTCTTTCCTCATCCTTATCTCACGTGAATTCTCAACACACATGATATAGGATTTTATGTCAATTGGGCCAAATTTTAACAATCCAAGTTTGGCTCAAATTAATTTGAGCCTATTTTCATCCTCCACGCACTGGGCTTGATTAAATCAAGCTCAATAGCCATAAATTGAGTCGGTCCCACCGACGCTCAATTTCTTCTCGTATCCGGGTTATCGACTTTATTAATCCTAATTCTTTCATCTTGTCCCGATCTCGATCCATTTGCGAAATTAATTATGTCCCACATAAATAATTCTTTAGCTTCAGTTCATCAGATAGAGCGACCTAGTAGGATACATATCTAAATCGCTACTATCATAAGCGACATTTAGCAATGCATTATGATCCAATTTAATATAGATACATCTTGATTCTATAAATCCCATTTAGTATTAATTCTTTCGCCACTTAATATCCAATGATTAATGTCAAGCGTAGGAATGTGTCATACTTGACCATTAATCACTTTCTTGATATATCAGTAAATAATTATTAATATGTGAATATCTCATAATCACAAATTGGCAGCATAACAATTATTTCTGCATCAAGGGGCCCGAGGATATTAGTAATCTCATTTCAAATATAAGATGGACAAAAGTATCATCTTGATATTCCATACCTTCCAACATGAATAGTGCATATTCGAGAACTTACCTTTATAACTCATTGGTCAAAAGAGGCGTTTGATAACCCCACGTAATACACATTCATCACCCAGAATTATAAATATCTTAGATAACTGAATTAATACTATATGGCATTGCCGATGACAGAAACACAATCCATCCAGCAAGTCAAATAGGTCGAGTCCAATATTTATGTACCTCGCACACTCATATTTCATGCGATTAAACAAATACCTCATATCATTGATCTGTGAAACATGATCGTGCATTAACCCACATGCTAGTCGATTTAGCCATCTAGTTGTTCCCTTACTAATGGCTTTTTAAGACTAGGGACTAATTTAGAGTTTGATAAAATTATGGAACTTCACAATTTGAATTATCAAGCTGAATAATCCATAATATACACATCTAAAACTCAAGGAACAAAATGATTTTCATCATCTAGTATACATGAAACTAACAGAGCACAATGCTCTAGGTCACACTTAACTAACAATCTCCCACTTGAACTAGAGCTAAAATAGGTACCACGTACCAGCTCTATAAGTTCATATACAAGATACATCAGCTCGGAAGCCAATCTCCCATATAGCGTATACCCATAGCATCCACATGTCTTTCATGCTGCACCAAAGGAAGTGGTTTTGTCAGCGGATCAACTGTGTTGTTGTCCGTGCCTACTTTGCACATTCTGATATCTTTGTTTTCAACAAAATCCCGAATGACGTGATACTTTTGTTTGATATGCATAATGCGCTTACTGGATCGGTAATCCTTCGTATTTGCAATTGCTCCGGTGTTGTCGCAATAAAGCTCCGTCGCATCAGCAATACTAGGAACAACACCAAGCTCATCAACGAATTCCCATATCCATATCCCCATTTTTCCTGCATCGAAAGCAGATATGTATTCTGCTTCAACAGTGGAATCAGCTGTACACTCCTGTTTGGAACTCTTTCAACAAACGGCACCACCATTATGCATATACACGTAACCTGTTTGAGATTTTGAATCATCCCGGTAGGTTTGAAAACTAGCATCACAGTACCCAATACATGTGAGATGCTCCTCACCGCCATAGACCAAAATCAAATCCTTAGTCCTTCTTTAGTATTTAAGGATATTCTTGATCGTTGTCCAATGATCCTCCCCGGGATCCTGTTGATATCGGCTCGTTATGCTTAAAGCATAAGGCACATCAGGACGTGTACATAACATGGCATACATAATCGACCCAACCGCAGAGGCATAGGGTATTATGCTCATTTTCTCTCTCTGCTCACGTGTCTTGGGACACTGAGACATATTGAGAGATATGCCTTTTGACATAGGTAGGAAACCTTTCTTGGAATCTTGCATGTTGAATCTCCCCAACATCTTTCCTATGTATGTACTTTGACTCAAACCTATGAGTCTCTTCGATATCTCGATAGATCCGGATACCTAAAATATAGGTAGCCTCGCCTAATTCTTTCATTGAGAATACAGTACTCAATGAAACTTTGACGTGTTCAAGCATAGGAATATCATTCCCAATCAACAGTATATCATCGACATATAGCACTAAAAATACTATCCAGCTCCCACTCAATTTCTTGTATACACAAGGTCGATTTCTAAGGAATCCCATATTCTTGACCTCCTCATCGAACCTCATGTTCCAAGTCCGAAATGCTTGCTTTAGTCCATAAATGGACCTATTAAGCTTGCATATCTTTTCAGCTTTTTTAGGATCAACAAAACCCTCAGGCTGTGCCATATGCACATCCTTTTCGAGAACCCCGTTCAAGAAGGCAGTTTTGACATCCATTTGCCATATTTCATAATCATGAAATACAGCAATAACTAACCGGATCCGAATAGACTGAAGCTTAGCCACTGGTGCAAATGTTTCCTCATAATTGATTCCTTCTATTTGAGTAAACCCCTTAGCCACCAGACGGGCCTTGTAAACAGTTAGGTTGCCATCCATATCGATCTTCCTTTTTAAGACCCATCTATTTTTGGCAGGTTTTATCCCATCAGGCAAGTCAACCAAGTCCAACACATGGTTGTCTTCCATAGATTGCAATTCGAATTTCATGGCTTTAAACCATTCCCCGGAATCTTCTCGTCAAAATGCTTCATTATATGTCATAGGATCGGCATCACCAATAAGTATTATTTCATGTAGTCCTAAGTACCTCTCAGGTTCTCGGACTGCTCTCCCTAACCTTCTCAAAGGTGGTGCAGCTGATTCCAAAGCCTCGCTTGGAACTCGCTCAACTTCGGTGTGACCCAAAGTTTCTGGTAGTGGATCATCTCGAATTTCTTCA
>JAOWBN010032234.1:0-10253 GCA_028565015.1 Pinguicula moranensis | reverse complement strand
CCACCACGATCTGTGTGAAATGCTTTAATCTTTCCACCCGTTCTATTCTCTACTTCAAGTTTGAATTTCTTGAAGAACTCAAGTGCATCAGACTTTTTATGCATGAGATAAACATATCCATATCTTGAAAAATCATCAATAAATGTGATGAAATATTCACATCCATTTCGAGTCTTAGTGCTGAATGATCCACATATATTTGAGTGAATAACTTCTAACTTATCAAAACTTCTAAGACCTTTAGAAAATGATAATTTGTGCATCTTTCAAAAAATGCAACTTTCACATGGAGCATACTCCTCAAATTTCAAATTATTCAATAAACCATCACAAATAAATTGTTGAATGCGCGAATTACTGATATGAGATAATCGAAGATGCCACAAGTAGGATGAATTGTGGGCAGAAGATCTATCAACCAAATTGAAAAATTCATCACCATTAAGTTTCAAAGCATAAATATTTATGTTTCTAAAACCATATAAAACGACAACATTATCCTTGAAACAGAAAAGCATAGCCAATTTTCTCTAAAGCAGACAATGATAATAAACTTCTTCTCAAATTGGGAACAAATAAACAATTAACTAAAACAAAATGTTATCCATCTTCTAACTTCAACTCATAGTCTCCAACTCCATCAACCAATGCCTTATCATCATTCCCCAATTGCACATAGCTTTCACCAGGTTCATATATTCTTAAATTTTTGAACCCTTGCATATGGCTAGGAACATGAATAATAGCTCCAGAATCAACCCACCAACTATTAGGCTTGACAAATGCATGATTCAAATTGAATACCACACCTGTTGCATTATTGCCTTGCCTTTTCTTATAGTTACAATTGTTCTGATTGTTGTTCACATTTCCATTCGACGCAATCTTACTCCAGTCAACTCTACAATCTTTGGCAAAATGACTCAATCGATGACATCTGTAACATTCCTTATTGCCTGTAACATAAATTTAGAATGATCATTTCCACCACTATGAAAAGAGTGTTGTGGCTGAAAGGTTCGTTTGTTGCTATTCACATGCTTCTTAAATTTTTGATTTTTCGGTTTCAAGGACTTAGAGTAAGGCTGAGTCTAACCATTTGCACAGTTTCTATTTTGACACTTTTAACATTTCCCTTCTTATCAACTTCAGTATCAACACGATTAATAAGATCCTTCACTGTCCATTTGCAGTTAGCAACAGAATATACTTCTCCTATATACATGTAAGCATCGGGCAGTGAATCTAATTTTTGTAGGTTCAGCAATGGTAGTTCCAAGATATTGCAGTTCATCAGCTAAAGCAACCATCTAAAGGAGAAGATCTCAACAGATTAACATAAGTTAAAGTGGTACTATCGGAGGGCAATGTAACATATGACCAAAAAAAATCATCCACAAGTTATATCACATCAACATATACTTCATTGTCCGGATTACCAGATGGGAATTTACAGAACAATGAAAGCAACTTTACCCAGTATATTCCCAACTAAGTTGAGGTCTGGAGGGTCAGATGTACGCAGTCTTACACTTATAATTATACAAAGAGGTTGTTTTCGTTTGCGACCCAGTTGGGTATCAATCCCTGAACCTCATGGTTATGAGGTCAGTTTGCTCACCACTTGAGCTAACAGGAATTGATAATTTACATAACAGTACATAATACAACGCATAATTTATATCTGGATTACTCGATGGGGATTTACGGTATAATATATAATAAATAGCATATCACATAAGTTTATTGAACCGGATTACCCGACGGGGATTTACGGAAAAATAAATTAAAATTATAATATGCATAATAAAGCACATATAATCAACCAAAGTGATAATAACTCTGACACGCGACGGGGATTAAGAATTACATCACTAATAAATTTACGTATATTCAACATGCTCCAACTAACAAAATTTAAATAATTAAGGTGTCAACTATTATTTAAATAAATAAAATGGTAAAGGAATTAAAATAAATAAAGGCTCACCCAAATCATATAAGTAATAACCATATATAATTCCATAAAAAAAATGTACATTATTGCACTCCAATAAATATTTGAAAATTTACAGAATTAATTAATTAAAGCACAACATATTAATTAAATATAGGCTACATAAATGTATAAATTCAATTTAACACATCATTCTATAATAATTACATATTCTAATGGGCTGACCTTAAAGCCCAAACAAAAAGTTTATGAATACTCAAAAGTTATATTTTTCGATGGTTGGTTTCATAAGCAACAAATTGATTTATTTTTCTTAACCAAATTTCTTTAATACATATTCTAATGGGCTGACCTTAAAGCCCAAACAAAAAGTTGATGAATACTAAAAGTTATATTTTGTGATAGTTGGTTTCTTAAGCAACAAATTGATTTTTTTTTTAACTAAATTTCTTTTCGAATCAAGCACCCACTTCTCCAAAGGGTCTCTTGTCTTTGTTGAGAAAGAGTACAATACAATTTTGGACTCCACAGGGGAAAAAAATCCAATAACTCTCTTCTCCAACATAAACGATGCATGAAAAAAAAAAAAAATGGTGCTGGATGTGTTGGCACAAATTTCTTTTCTTTAGTGGGATGATGTCATGATGGTCAATGGTGACAACTCCCAATCACATGTGAATTTTTAACTGAATATTCTTCCAAAGAGGGAGCAAGGTGATGACAAAAGCAAGAAATCAACCCATCCATGCAAACAAAAATAAAAGCGAAGAAAGAGAGAAAAAAAATTGGACGAAACTACACCCAATTTCACATTGACCAATCATGTCACAACCATAATCAACCTATACACATCTCTCGCTGAGCAAAAGTCAAAGGAATCGAAAAAAATTAAAGCCACCAAACTGAAAAACAGAAACGACGGAATTACAAGAGAATTGGGATTTTGGTTCATACGATTTTGCTTGAGGAATCATAAACACAGAAATAATTTAACAAATAAAGTGACCAAGACTTACCTCTCATGGTTGTCTTCCAGGATCTTCAACAGCTTCAAAGCCCAAGGATCTCACAATCGTACGAATCATCCTCTCCCCAAGGAAACCAGCAAGGCTAAAGAATTTCATAGATTCGACAACGGCGTGACCTTGGAGGTATTTATTTGAGGCTCTCTACCACTTAACTTTCTAGCAATAGGTAACTGGTATTGGATTTGACACAATTCAATTCAATCTCACAAGCTCATATCCTTAATCAATCCAATTAAGTGAAAGTCTTTTAAAATATATTTTGTTTTGAATCCAAATTAATTTAAAACTGTTGGAAAAACATAAAAAACGTGTTGGAAGTTTTTGTCAACTTTCAACAGTGTCCAAATAGTATTATACTGAATAATACTATTTAAAATTATTATAAACGTTTTTGTAATTTTTATATACTGAATAAACAAATATTTTTTCACTCATATAAATAGGCTATGTGCTTATTCATTCGACATAAGAGATATAACGAATAGAAAGACTATACGAGATTTCTCTGTCTGCCTAACCATTCACAGGCAAAGATTTGATTCATGAAAACCTAACGAGACTCCGGTAAACTTGTTATCCGGACACTCAATCCAACCACGTTTCCGCAACAGGTAACATTATTGTGTTTGATTTACTACATTTAAATTCAATATTAGATTCGTTCTAATTATTAAATTACAAAAACAAAACAAGGTTTAAACAAAATAACTTTAAACAAAATTATTTTTCCAGCGTTTAAGTGCATCCTTAAGCTACTGGAAAGTCCTCACTGGACATCACAACTGGCACAATAATCAAGTGGATCGTGCTGAATCATGATGCTTACCAGGTTTAACCCTTTTTACTGTTTAAAGAGAAGAAATAACTCTTGCAATTATCGTTTTTTTATCCACCGGCTTTTCAAGTTTATCTGATATCAAGGTGGATTTAATTGACTCTTATGCAGAAAAAAACAGAAAGTGAGAGAAGTTATTATGAAGATAGAGCTTATGTATCAGGTGACTGATGGAGTGATCTCGGTTCAAGGTAATTGCGTGAGCCTACACTTTTGCCAATTGCCTTGCTTTATCTAGTGGCTATGTATGCAACTCCTTTCTCAGGTTGCCGCAGGGTGAGTTGATTTTTTTATGAATGCTTTAATAATTAGAGCCTCACAATTAGAGTCTTCTGTATCTGCCTTCAGCTTGGATCTTGCTGTAAGTTGTAAACGTCAAAGTTGGAGTTGCATCCCTACAAAGTTCTTTTTAGTCGTTCCTAAATTGGATGAGTGTCGTAAGTTGTAAACATTAAAGTGTATTTTAATTTTGTAATTTCCATGGGATGTCTTCATATTGTGTATGTTGTACTTAGAGGACAACAACAAGTTTGTTACATATCAACACTTTTAACGATGTTTTCCTTGTGCCTAAATAGGTCGGCACACTAAGCCCCTGTTTTGTACAGGCTTCTTAAAATTATAATTAGCTTATAAACACCTTTTTTCAAAAAATAACTCATATTTTTTGAAAAAAAAATTTTTATAAATCAATTATAAGCATAAAAAACCTGCACAAAATACCCCTAAATAAATGTCATTTCCTTGCATGATATATTTGCTTTGACTTGCGAATCCAGATGACTAATGACAATACTTCCAAAAATATAAACACAGCTTCATTACTTCATCTACAATGTACGTACATCTGCTGATTACAGCAAATAGATTTGAGACATTTGGCAGTCATTTACTGGGGAGCATTTAGGATAGAGGGTTAATTTCTGAGGTACATGTACATCCACCTCGGAAGGATTTTCTTGCACTGATAATTGGGAAGCTTGTAATCTCAAAGTATGAGGCAACCCACAACCCCACCAAAGGCATACGAGGATTTGCACAGTATACATTCACCATGTAACCATCATAGCTCATCTGACTTGGCAAGCTGCGACACCACCAGGAGAGCCATTTGGATTGGAAGACCGATAACCAACAGTTCCAACAGCCGCACTAAATTGCCTATGCATCCGGTAATCTGGAATCCCTCCTGAAACAAATGGACTACCACT
Organism: Pinguicula moranensis; assembly: GCA_028565015.1. Taxonomy (NCBI): domain Eukaryota; kingdom Viridiplantae; phylum Streptophyta; class Magnoliopsida; order Lamiales; family Lentibulariaceae; genus Pinguicula; species Pinguicula moranensis. Next base: position 5,222 of record JAOWBN010032234.1, on the reverse strand, counting down.
GCATAGAAGTGTGGGCGCTGATGAGACTTCATTACTACCACTGCATTGCAGCGGTTCCAGAGTCTCAACCACTCATTAAGGGTCTAGCTTTGGGGTTTTGGCTAAGACAATAATATGCCAAACTGCATGCTTCCTGAGCTGCCCTTACTGAATACTGATTCTCTAATCTAGGGTCTATAATTTGCAGCATTTTTCTTTTGTCATTTAATTTTGGCATGGCCCAATCGCCCAGACTTTGTTCCTTGCTTGGCCTTGTCTTGTCCACTGATTTTCTTCCTGTCAATAGCTCCAAAAGGACTACACCAAAGCTGTAAACATCACTCCTAGCAGTAAGATGCCTTGTGCATATCACACAGACATCAATAAGAATCCCTTTTAGAGTAAAGAAGAATGAGAAACTGCTAATATAGACGAATAATATAAAAGGAAGTCAGTTCTCCACAACTGCTGCAGAAAATGCCTTGCACATCTTCCATTTCCATAATTTCTGACTTCCACAAATCGAGGGAAGTAATTCTAGAAATTGAAAACCATTAACCAATAGAGCACCACAATTAAAAACACAAAGTTCTGATATTAGTATAATTTTTTATACTAGCATGCGGTTCGGGCTGAATGCAAGTTAGAAAGCGAAAGAAGGATGTAAAACTGAACTCTTACAGTACAAGTTTCTGTTCCATTTCTCAAACCTGGCAATAATTCTGAAAATCTTTTTATAGCAAGTTTCCAGCCAACATAATTCCAAGACTAATTAATCCCAAGATCTGGTGCATAAAGGATACAGGTTTATCATAAAGTAGTAAAGAATAAATGTCAAAATCAAAGACATAAGTTTTACACGAGGTATTCATTTGCGGTATATTTCTCCAGCTATGATTTCTGCACAAGGCTTCAATATCATGGAACGTTATGAGAAGAGAGCTACGACAGATCACCTTTAGTGCCAAATACTAGCAAATAGATTGTTCTGAGGGAGAAGGCATTAAGTAGGGAGGACGTTTGTATTAGGATAAATTGCATCAAAATAATGCATATACAACATCTTTATAAATTCTATTGAAGATTGTTTGGGATCGATTCAACAGTCAAAATATAAAGAAATTTGGGTCAAAAGCAACAAGAATGATGTCTGAGCCATACCAGTCATGACATATTCAGGTGCAGCATAATCATAGGTACCCATGACTCGGGTGGAAACATGTGTCTCATCCCCTGAGGCCCTTCTTTTGCAAGCCCAAAATCAGAGAGCTTGGCCCAATAATCCTGTAGCAATTCAAATTCACACGGACATTAAGGAGCAGAACACCCAACAATTGCAGGAAACAGAGTTGAAATGCTAGAAGAGTCATCATTGACAATTCTTTTATCTTTGTGCTTCTAATGGACTAGAGCAAAATGACTCTATTAAATTCCAGTGCTTTTATTTAGTAAAGTTGTTGGAACTCAATACATTAAATGACGCAATGCATATTGGGTCGCAATGAAAATGGCCTCTTTGTATACTTACAAGGGTAAGGCCGTGTACATCTGACCCTCCAGACCCCAACTTAGTTGGGAATATACTGGGTACGTTGTTGTTGTTGTAGAGTTGAAATGCTAGCAGTGAAAGTCAGTAGATGGTATAAAAATATAGTTTCATAATCATTGAATTCCCGATATCCTGCAAAATATTAGATGGACAACAAAGGGCCCGGGCAATTAGTATTTAACCTGGGAGAATATCGTTTCCACACGACACACACAGTCTACCCAGATGGAGTAGAATCTTGATGGACAACTTGAACGACATCACTGACCGAGTCCAGCAGAATATTAGGGTCTTGAAATCTCGGTATATAACAGGTTGGTATAGCCCAAATTATCCCATCAAAATAATCTCAGCCCAACCAAACAAACCGAGAAGGGAAGAAGAAATTGTCTTCCATATCAACTAACCAATCAGAAGCTGACAAATCGAGAAGAGAAGAAGAAATTGTCTTCCATTTCAACCAACCAATCGCTAGGCGACAAGTGGCAAAAAAAATCTCCTATTCTCACCTATAAAAGGGGGAGCCAATCCGTAGAGAAGAAGAGGGAGAGAAAGAGAAAGGAGGGAGAGAAAGAGAGAGGAAAAGTAAGGAAGAAAAGAAGAAAGAAGAAAGAAGAAGGAAGAAGAGGAAGAGAGATGCAAAAGAGAGAAAATGAAAAGAAATGAAAAATTGGTCAGAAAAGAACTGTTGATACAGTTTTTTTCCGATCTTGTAAAGAATATAGGATACAATTTTCTCTCGAGATTACTCTTTATTCCCGTATTTCTTTTTCAATAATAGTTCCGGAATTTAATTGAATTTCAGTTCTGGGTGAAAAATAGCCCCATCGAGCGGCCTTCAGATATCGAAATTCCTTTATTTTTCTCAATTGTTATTCTCTGCATAATTATTATTTTTTAATATTACGTGCTGTTTGGTGAATCGATAACCCAGCAAGTATAAATTCGACCGTAACAGACACCATTGGTTGTATAGCTAGGACTTCCAGCTGGTGCAATTTCCTCCCGGTAGAAAGTAGAATGAACTGGTGGATTTTCTTGTATCTCAATCCCCTGCAAAATCCAAATCTATGAAACCCACTAGATTCAAATTGTTAGACCTTTTTCCATAGCTCAAGCCTACACCAGTTGAACCATTTATGTACCTCAAGGTTCACTTTAGGGCTGCCACATGGTCTAGGACATGATCAGATAAGGCGACTAAATAATGAAATAGCATAAGAGATGTTTGGTCTAGTAATGATCATAGCATATACATCAAAGACCCTAAAGCATTTGCAAAAGGAATTGAGTTCATCATATCACGTTCTGTTTCATCTTGAGGTCACTGATTTTTAGACAGTTTAAAGTGTTGACATAATGTAATTAAGGAAAGAAATGATTTAAGGGTCAAAAATGTGTAAAAGGAAAGAAGATCAATTCTTTCCTTATCACCCTCTTCATTCCTTTCCTAGATTGGTTTTACTCCTATAAACACATGTAATCAAAGGATGCAAGATATGAAAAAAAGTGAGGATTTCTCAACTCTACGTTCTTGTCCTAAAACATCAGAAATCTTATTCTAACATGGTATCAGAGTGCATGGTTGATCTTTGAAGCAACCAAGAAAGCTTCATCATCTACCATGACGAAGCCACATGAGGAGCAACCACTGAAAACTTTGGGGTCGCTCAACCCATCCACAGAAGAAACGGCCTCAAGCCAACTAGACATTATCATGAAGCAGCTATCACCCAGTCAAGGGATCACTGTGGGTGTCAAACTTGATCACTCCAATTACGGGTTGTGGTCAAGATTGGTTGAAGTAGCAGTCGGAGGCCGAGGCCTCATGTCACATTTAACCGACAATCCCCCGACGCCATTAGAAACCGATCCATTGTATTCACAATGGAGACAAATGAATCTCAATGTCATCTCGTGGCTATTATACTCTGTGGACAGCAATTTATTACAACAATACGCTGAATATCCCACCGCAAAGGTCATTTGGGATCGGCTGAGCCGAACATTTAACAGTGGCAAAGATGGATTGCAGATTTATGATCTGGCGTATCAAGCAACTGAACAACATCAAGGTACCAGTACTATTGAAGAATTGTACAGCAACCTACGGAAAATTTGGGGCGACATCGATCGTCGCAAACCAAATCCCATGCGTTGTGAGTATGATATTGCTGCATTCAATAAACTTAACGAGAAAACCAGACTGTTCCAATTTCTCTGAGGCATCAATGATGAATTTGATGCAATCCGGAGGGATTTGCTCAAAGAATCACCATTACCATCAGTGGAGGCCGCTTATGCGGCTGTTCGAAGGGAGGCAACCCGGATTGAGATTCTTCATCTCAAAACACACGGTCATGCTCCAAATCAAGATGTAGCAGGGGGATTTTCAGTCCAAAATCGAGCCAATTAGACAAAGAAATCATCATTTAAGCCGATTGAAGACAAACCCAAACTATGTTGTACCAAATGCGAGAAGCACGGACATAGTACCGAGAAGTATTTCAAAGTGATCAGTTACCCAGACTGTTTTTTCGATCCGAACAGGAAGAAAAAGAGCAAGGGAGGCACGGCGTCCGTCGTTGTTGGCAGCGCTGAGGCCACCTCAAGCAGCGGTGGGGCACCAGAAACCGGCGTTGGTGTGTTTGCTGGAGTCCGGCAACCGAGAGAGTTCCAGCAGGCTACTGGAGGTACCAGGTTTGAGGACGCATTTTTTTCCTCAAACCGTTATTATCTACTTTCCAAAATGACCCTTGATTATGATATATTTTCTGATACGCCCCCCGAAACTCCCATATTTGCTAAAAAGACCCTGGAACAATCTATTTTTATTCCTCCAACCCCCGAGCCTGTAGGATCTCTGAAAAAGGCCCCAGTTTCTCGAAAAATCTCAAAACAGTCCCTAGACAATTTCAAAAATCACAGAATCGCCCCAAAATCTTCAGAAATGTTTTTCGAGCCCCACAAAAAATAGAAAATTCCAATTCCTGCCTCTGCGTTTTCTGCACATACCCCTCAAAAAATGCAAAATGGGTTTTTGATTGTGGTGCTACTGAAACAATGACTTATGATCCCAATGATTTTATTTCTCGCTCATCATCGGGATGACGTCATATACAAAATGCGAATGGGGTTTATCTTCCGTTCTGGGGGCAGGCACTATTGAAATCTCTCCCGATCTGAAGTTGCAAAATTGCTTATATGTGCCCGGCTTATCATGCAAACTGGTGTCTATTAGCTATGTCTCAAAAGAATTGAACTGCGTGGCACTAATGTTTCCTCGTTTTTGCCTCTTACAGGATTTGCAGACGAAGAGGATAGTTGGGCGTGGCACTGAGCGGGGGGGACTATACTACGTTGATGAAGTTCTTCAGCCAAGTAAAGCTCTTATAGCTGGAAGTACGGTGGATAGACAACTATGGCTATGGCATCACCGTTTGGGACATCCGTCAGCAGAGTATTTGAAGTTTCTGTTTCCTGAGTTATTTAAGCAAATACATGATTTTTCGTGTGACACATGTGTCCTCGCTAAACATCATCGATACTCTTTTCCTTTAAGCAACACTATGTCATCTGAACCTTTTTCCATTATTCATTCGGATGTTTGGGAGCCCGCTCCGTGTGTCAGTCGTACTGGTTTTAAATATTTTGTGCTATTTATTGATGATTGTACTCGCATGACGTGGGTCTA
>JAOWBN010032223.1:0-10254 GCA_028565015.1 Pinguicula moranensis | reverse complement strand
AATAAGTAAAATTTAAAAAAATAAAGTTAGTTACTTCGAAAAAAGGGTAAAAATGAAAGTTAGTGGGGGCAGCAGCACTCCGGAATTTCTTCTTTGCTTCCCCCACGCTTCCTGCTCGTTAATGTTAAATTAAATTAACCACCCCAAGAAAATGTTAAATTAAATTACAGTGTCATAGTTAGAGTAGACAAGTGTGAAATCTCGACCTCACATCACGTCACGTCATGTCTTAATTATTAACTTACTTGAAAAATTTATTGAATTAAATGGTCGGTGCATGCCAGCTTAGCGGATTACATGTTGTCTCCGACCTCAGGGCTTGCCTAGAGGTCGGAGTTCGAGCTCTCAGTGAGGGAGATTCGGCCTGACATTCTGAAAGGATTAGTCGGCGGGCTCAGAAAGCCTAAAGGATACCCCGATTGATGACGCATACTTCTGAATTACCTATAAAAAAAAAAAAAAAAAAGTCTGCTTTTCAATGCACATTAATAGGGAACTTAGAAGAATTTAGAGAGGTCAAGAAATGTAACTCAACTTTTTTGTGGTGTGTGCAAAATTAAACTCAACTTCAATAATTAGAGCTACAATTTACTAGTTTGGACCTAAGTTTTTTATGAGAATGATATGAATTAACCATTATAATTGACTCATGAAAAGGCTTGGACTCGGCTGTGTCATGAAAAAATATATAAAGTAACCATATTAGAGTAACTTAGGGTTTAGTGTTTGTCAATATAAATTAACCCTAAATTCTAAATTCTAAACCCTAAATCCTAAATCCTAAACTCTAAACCCTAAAATTCTAACCCTAACTTACATTCAATTTCAATTGTAAGTTTGTCAATATTCACATTGCACTAAGAGTCCGAGCCTATTTATTATTAGGCTGGGTCCGGGCCTAACTCATTTATTATTAGGTCGGGTCTACTAAATTTTCACAGCTCGCGCCCTCTCTGCCCTTGATCTAAGACATCAAAATGAAACTTTTTTTTAATTTTTATCGGTAATAATTTTGGCCATTTTCTGTAGGATCCTCCGGCTTATCCCCGTAAATCCTTATTTTGTGAGATAATCCAACTCCAATAAATCTCATACATCCCAAATATTCATACAAAACAAATCATTATTTTTCGTTTCTATAAAACGAAAAAAGAAAATACATAAAATTAGAATATTTCTCTCTATATCACTCAGTTATTGTAAGCGCATTCGGGTTTCCACGTCTGAGCTTTGCTACAATAATCATATATCATGTATTTATTTCTATATTCGGACATCTTCGCTCTCTGCTCGCGAGTCAGGTACTGGTAGAATGGGCCTTTATTCCAGAAATAACCCTCGGAAGCACAGTCATCTTGGGTATGGGCCTTACAGGCCTCAAAAAAGAAATCCGTATAATGGGTTATAAATGGACCGTTGGCCCAATTCACAGGCCCAGCCCAATCTGCATCCCATATGCTCGCTTCAATGTGCATGGGCTGCACGGGGTAATCAACTCCATGAGCTCTATTATCCTTGAACACTCTTATGGGAATGGAGTCAACACTAAACCTGTAATTGTTGGGGACACATGGAGTTAGGGTCTTAGACAAACGGGAAAAATGGGTGCGAGTCTCGATTTTTGTCTCGCATTAAAGATGGACATACGTGCGATGCGGGCTGAAGTTTTCAGCCCGTCAAGCGTATATTATGTAAACGTGTGTGCACCATAACTCAAACATATTTAAAACAAAGGCAAGATCAAGCTGATACTGCGAAACAAAGACAAATATAGACCAAAATTTGAGGGTCTCCTCCAAGGGCGGATCTAGGCCATTATAGGGAGGGGGGCAGACAATTTTTTTTTCTTTTTATGGGGAGGGTGCCTTGGCTCCCAGGGAAAGGAGGGGCCAAGGCACCCCTTGGCCCCTACTTGTATCCGCCAGTGGTCTCCCCCCAAAAAATAGGCCTCCATTGGACGGCCTAGGGACAGGGGACCAAGCTCGGCCGGCCTGGCCCCCCTAGATCTGTCAGTGGTGCGAGATCAAAATTTATTGAGCGGGTGCTTACACTATTTGATACGGGTTCCATAGAATTTCATATGTATGAAAATCTTCAGAAGGATTAAACCATAGTTGGAATGTCTGCTCTCTATGACCTCCATCTTCATCATACACGTTAGTTTGCAGTGTGCCATTTGTGCCAACGAACTCCCAATCTAGTTCAAAATGGTTCCCTGGATCTTCATTATCCGGTGCAGAAGTTAACTGCATCATTATCGTCAATATATTGTAATAAATAGAAAAATATCTTGTACGGTGAAAGTCGTATATTTAATAAAATAATAAAATTTCACGATAAAAAAAACTTTTTTTAAATTTAATCTCTATAATCATAATAACTCTGATTTTAAAAAATGTATTTACTTACGTAAAAATTTGGAACAGCTCCTCCAGTTATTCTATCAGGGATCTTCATCTTTATGTGGAATAATCCAGATCCATAATCTGCATTTGATCTGAATTCAGCACCTAGTCACAATAGCAATAAGGGGCGGAGTCAAGAATATAAATCCCGGGGAGGCAAAAAAAATTGAAGAACAAACTTTTTTTTGGTGGGTGGGGGGCGAAAATAATTTTGAAAAAAAATATTTTAAAAAAAAATCAACATAAGAAAATGGTGATGGGGTGGGATGGAGTTTGGGGACCATGCCCCCGGTCCCTCTAGCTCCACCACTGATAACAATGTTTTCAGTTTCGATACAAATAATTGGATCGAGTATTTTAAACTTGATTATATACAATCATTTATTGATCATTAACCTGATGATTGATCCAGTAGTAGTTGAACCTCGGTCTTCTCTGAATCAATTGAAAAATGATTCATTCCCCATAGTGGTGAATAATATGTATAAAATTCATCTTCTGGTCTTGCAAGTGAAATTCTGGAGCAATAACAAGCAAGAAACAACATACAGAATACAATAAGAAAATCCATTGGATTGAATAGCAAAATCTTACTGTATGATGAATAATTTACCATACAATAGCTCCCCTTTTTATAAGTGAAAACTGTGCAGTTATTTTACTTAACTCACATACGATTCTAGTAATTTAAGAAGAACTTACAGTCAAAAAAGCTCCCAGTTCATGGTGAAGGAGAATGGTTATCTGGTGCTGATTTAATTCCATTTTCCAACATTGTTTCAGTAGTGAAAAGTTCTAGAAAAATGGATAGAATTTTGTAATTGATGAATCAATTCACTTACCCAAATATGTGGTCCAAGTTGACTCGAATTGACATTTTGTTTTGTACATGTTACTATTACTTAGATATTTTTATTTTTATTTTTTCTGTTTATCATTTTCCTTTTTTTTTCAAAATCCTTTTTTTTTTCTGAAGTAGATGTGAATGTACATTTTTTTTATCTTTTTATTTTTAATGATATTTTTTTGTGAATAAATGAAAGTTATTTTAAGAAATTAAACTGCAAATTTTATTTATTTATCTTTAAAAAATTGACTAAAAACACTTTTTTTATTTATAATTTTTCCAAACACTAAAAAAAAAAAGTATAATATATGAAGCAGAACAAAAACAATAAAAGAATTAAGGGTAAAACATGCCGTGCGTAACTTGTATGCTGTCATATAAAACGAATTAAACAAAAGGTCGTTACATTCATGTAGTTTTAGCTTTTTGCTTATCCAAACAAAAGAGATTATATTTTCAACTTTTTTGAATAGGGTAAAGGATTAACCCTCTTTTATTTATTGGGATCTGCATCTAATTTTTTTTTATAACAATATTAGACTTGGATTAATCCAAAGAAGAGCTATAGGGGGTATTTTGCGCGGACCCTCTTATGCTTATAATTGGATTATAAGAATTTTTTTGGAAAAAATGAAGAATTATTTTTTGAAAAAAGGTGCTTATCATTGTATTATAATTTTAAGAAGACAGCACAAAAGAGGGGCATAATCAGGACATAAATGGTGGCAAATCTCGTAATATTGCTCAAATACGTTACCGAAAACCTAATTTTTTTAGGGTCATCAGCCAAGATTCTTAACTAAAAAAATAAAATAAAAAATAAAATAAAATGAAATAAGAAGAAGAAGAAGAGAAGATTATCACTTATTATACACCTGCCTAAATTTCATTGAGCCATGTTTTTAAGTGGGGGTGGGGTGGGGGTGGAGGGTAGTTCATTGAACCAAAGTGTAACACTCCATCTTTACTAATGTCTCACGGGCCGTACATTTTTTGGCATTATTCTAACTTTTATGGACACCTCGAGGCTCAAGAAGTGATATAACGCATGAATTTTATATAAGAATATCATAAGAATAAATATACCCCATATATTTAATATCAGATGAACGATTGGAATTGATATTAAATACATTGAATCCATCATTCTTATGATATTCTTGCACAAAACTAGTGCGCTATATTATTTCTCCCTAGTAAAGTGATGATAAACATTAGACAGATTATGTATTTGGTTTTGACATTCACCATAAAATTGTACTTTAATAAAGTTAAATTAAAAAAAACTACCATGTTTTATTTTATTTTTAAATTTTAATAAATATCACCAATACGATAATCTGGATAAATAAAACAAGAAAGAAAACTTAGTGCATAGAGAAGGTCAACAATATTACTGTGCTGACGGTGAGACTTGTCCCAACGGTATCAAACTCCGCCACAGGGTTTGCCTAGTGGTTGTGAGGTCGAATCTGGTCCTAAGCTGTCATCGGACTCCATTAAAGGTTCGCCGGATACCCAGCTCTGTTTAACTTAGCGAAAAAAATAATATTATTGTGTTGGATCGAGACTGTTACATCATTAATACCGAAGTCTATAAATCCCGAAAATAAAGACATTAAAATTGCATATTAAATTAAAATAAAATAAAAAAAAGATCTTCAATTATTGTACGAGCATTCTGGCTTGTAAGTCTGAGGATTGCTGCAATAATCATAAGTCAAATACTTGTGTCTGAAATTCGCCATTCGCAATCTTTGGTCGTGATTAAGGCGTCTGTATGGGCCGTGATTCCAGAAATAATTTTGAGAATTGCAGTTGGATTGGGCCTCACAGGCCCATAACTTGAAACCCTGATAATAGGTTATAAAAGGAGCTGAGGTCCAATTAACAGGCCCAGCCCAATCAGCGTTCCATATGCTGGCCTCAATGTGCATGGGAAGGAAAGGATAGTCCACACCGTGGTGATTGTTGTTCTTGAACACTCGGACCGGAATACCGTCGATCAAAAACCTATAATTTGATGAGAATGGGAGGGTTAGGATCGAAGAACACGCACGATCAAATGTAAGAACGAAAATGAAATAAAATTATAGATTTACGTAGTTTATTCAAATTAGTGTGGTTAGAGTTATTTATTTAACTGTAATATTTTTCGAATGCATAATACGATTAAGAATGAGAATATTTATATGCATGAATTCTATTAAGTTTATAATTCCCTCATAGACTAATTAAAAGATATAACTGTCCATCCACTAGTAGATTGCACGATTTGGGACAGGGAGGGGGTGGTCGCCCCTTTTCCAAAAAAAAATTCGGCGATAGTAGGGTCTTGATCTCATTAGACTACATATATCAACAGGGAGGGGGCGAGACATAAATTTTAATAGATTCGATGCTTGAAAGACCCGGTCGCGGCCCCTCTTGGCTTCGCTAAATGAGAAACACTTACACTATTTGGTATGTGTTCCATAAAATTCCGTAAGTGTGAAAATCCTGCGAAGGATCGAAGGGAAGTTTGAAGGACTGCTCTCTATGACCTTCGTCGTTGTTATACACATTGGTTTGCAAGGTGCCATTTGTGCCGATGAACTCGAAATCAAGCTCGAAATGGTTTCCTGGATATTGATTATCCGGTGCTGATGTCAACTGCACAAAAAAAATATATGTCAAACGTAATCATATTGTTAGTATTTCTATTAATAAACTTGTTAAAAATCAATACATCAAATGACGCAATGTATTTCAAATCACAACAAAATCAGTCTGTTTTTTTAATAAAAATGATAAGACAGCGTATATATGACTCTATTCATTAAAAACAACTTACGTAAAAACAAGAAACAATTCCTTCACTTTTTCCTTCCGATATCTTCATCCTAATCTGGAACAACCCCGACTCATAATCCATTTTCGATCTAAATCCGGCACCTATATCCACAATCATAAATAATTATTACGATTGAATTACAATTGAACGAGCGCTAACATTTCCTGATAATCGTATGCACTACCTGACGACTGATCCATTAGTAGTTGCACTTGAGTTCCATCTTGATTCATTGAAATATGATCCAAACCCCAGAGTGGGGAATAGTATCTATTAAAATTCGTTGCATATGAATGGCTTGGGGAAAAAGAAGCAATCAAAACCGTAACAAGAGCTAGCAAATACATTTTACTGTGGTAAAAAAGAATTAAAGCGGATAATTAAAAAAATCAATGCAACTAATCCCTTTTATAAGTGAATAGTTTTACATCTAATTTTGCTAACTGGAATGGAATTATGTGAACTTGGCAATTTTATGAAAATCAAAGTTAGGTCGCAAATTAAGAGGATAATATAACAGACTCTTTTTGTATAAGGTAAATACAGGTAAATCTTTATAATACCGCAGTGAAATAAGTCAATAAATTTTGACCTGATTTATGGAGGTTTTAGTAATTAGAATAAGTATAGTTAGGTTGTCAATTATTACTAGCTTAAATAACAATTATGGAAATCTGGATAATGATAGGGGTGGCCAAATGGTTATGGGTTTTCTTAAAAACTTGAGAATCGTCCCATTCCGTTATTCAAATTTCTAAAAATTGGGACGAAAATGAGTCTAGATATGACCATTATCTGGACTGAAATCTCATTTTTAGGCACAAAACTTTGGGTATGTGAGAATTTTCGAACCCAACCCATCATATTACCGGAATTCCAAAATTGTGGGAATTCGGGTATTTGAGATGAAAACAAATTTCTGGTCCCGTTTATTGTTAGGATTGGTCCGGGTATGTAGTTCAATACTTAAACCAATTACCTATTTGGGCACTCCTACATAATGATATAATTTTATTGTTTTTTTTGTGTGTAGGGTGAGGGGTGGGGAAATCATTGGGGGTCATTTTAGAGGATTTTAAGCTTTAGTCACTTCGCATTGGCGTCGGTGTATGCTAACTCAGCGGGTTAGCATGCTGCCTCCGACCTCAGGGCTTGCCTAGAGGTCGGGGGTTCGAGCTCCCAGTGAGGAAGATTCGGTCTGACATTTTGAGGGGATTAGTCAGCGGGCCCAGAAAGCCCAAAGGATACCCCGATCAGTGACACAGACTTCTGAATTACCTATAAAAAAAAAAAAAAAAAAAACTTCGCTTTGGCCTACATTATTACCGTGATTTACTCTTCCTACAAACCTCAACTAATAAGGTTTCACTTCCTATTTACGGTTTAAAAAAAAAAAGCATGCTAAGTCAATGGAGATGAAAAGTTGAAAGAGTTAAAAATTAGGGAAGTTAAAATCATTTTTCAAGTAACTATATTTCAAAAAAACATGTATTTTTATGTAGATTTTGAGAAAAAAATATTTTGGCCGCCCTAAAATTTGTTCATGCAATTTTTTTTTTCGGCCCGATGCTCTATTTAATTTTATGTATGGCCAATTATTTTCAAATTTTAACTTTATATTACTTTTTAGTATATTTTTTTAACCTTTAAAAGTAGTAAGAAATTAAAATTATTCCATTAAAGATAGTAGATTCTAAATGACTATTTAATAATTGTTTTAACCTTTAATTATATGATAATAATAATAATAATTATTATTATTATAACAACAATAACTTGGGTAGGTGATAATTACCTATTTATGCGGTAATTCCCCTTTAACAATAAAGACGCCCAATACCTAATCCCCATTTGACCATTTCATCTCCTAACAAATTAATAAAGTCAAGGCAATAATAGAAATTAATAATTTAGTACTGTAGTCCCAAACCTAACATCAATAAGAATAAGTCAATTTTCCTGGTAGCTTTTTTTCTAAAGTAAAGGCTCATGTATTAGGATGGCCCCCACTTTAGTGAGTGATAAAACTCGTGCACATCGTCATAGCTACATATAATATAAGTGTACATATACCCTTTTTTTTTTTGGTAGGTAATCCGGCCGCCATATGAACTCGGTAAGCACAGACCAGTCCAATTGGACCATCGCCCCTAGTGGGGGTCCGCCTACTTCGGTATCCTTCGGGTCCCGTAGACGGACCCTCCGACTAATCCAGGGTGACAAGGCCAGATTAATCCCAACGCAGAAGTCCCACTGGGCCCCACTGACACTTGGCAAGCCAGGTGGCACAGTGGACTGAAAATCGATCCATAGTGTTTCCACTAGGAATCGATCCCGCTACCTCTTGACAAGCCAGGAGTTAGTGGACCGCTGGGACAAGTTGCACTTGTCAAGTGTACATATGCCCTAATGTAGTATTTAGACACTGACAAACATGTGAGTGCAGATGGTTTGCAATTTGCAAATGTGCCTAAATCACACACAAGAAAATGTGTGCGGTGAGCCAATTTTTTTTTGCAGAAAAAATGCGTGTGATATTCATTTGTATTACAAAACACGTGTGTCAGGTTTGAAAGTCTAGTTCGCAACATGAAATTTATTTATTTTTAAATCATAATTTAAATTATGTTATTTTTTTATTAAATAATAATAAATAAATAAATAAAAATGTGCAACCGTGCATGGCTCATTTGAACGCGGGTTAGCCCAACACAACATATTTTTTACGTGTGTCGTGCCAGACATGCACATTTTAAATACGTGCGATTTTATGGCACATATGTTTACAAAATGTGCGTGTGCCGAACTAAAAACTCTAGGCCGCAAACCATGTTATCTCGCACCGCATGTATGCCCATATCTAGTAGTATCCTCCCGAATGGGCTCGTAGAGTGCCTCATTTTTTTTAGCTATGAAGAATAAGCTCAATTTAAATAATCTCTTTTTGAGATAGAGTGCTTTATTTTATCTTAGGAATGATCGTTCGAGATATCGATTCAGGAATATTATCATTTCCTAATCAAAAAAATTTGGGAGTGGAATATTTATTTCCATTCCCGAACCGCACGCCCAAACTCCCGAGATTTTGGGAGTTCAAAATTTTTATCCTAAATCTCATTTTTTTCAAATGGTCATCTCTAACTTTTTGCGGTGGTGGGTGGGGTTAGGATTTGAAATACTTGATTGCAATTGCAAAATGCATTTTGCTCCCCCATTTGACTTTGGCACATGCATGCAATTCTATCTACATTTTTTCACTCATCCCTCTTGTTCGATACAATTTACACAACAATTCGTAGTTCAGTCCAGTTCCACTAATCCTCACATCTACCTCCCCACGATCGCTCTACAAAAACCAACCCATCAATTCAAAACCCAGATCGCTTATGTCTGTTTTTTTTTATTAGTTTTTAATAAGAAAACCTCTCTTTTGTCTTGATCCGACAAAGTGAGAACTGAAGTCCTCTGTTGTTCCTTTCTTAATTATGCTGACCCGAAACTGGTTTCCAAGAATTGATTTTGTTTGTTCTCAATTTCCGTAGTCGGATACGCTGTTTCAGGTAGATGGGTCGCTGTTGGATTGGATGAAGTAATCGATTGCAATTCGATTCTGGGGGTGGATTTTTTTGCTCGAGTCTTTGTTACAATCGAAAAAGCAGCATTTTTTTTATCTCGCCGGGATGGATTTGAAATCACAATCAGTCCCATATCTGAGGTCAGTTTCTGTAACAATGGTCATGTAAAGTGAAGAGCCTATAAATGTTAATTATATGTTGAAGTATTGATTCTACTATGTGGATGTACTATTAGTATGCCCTTTTTAGTCATGGATTCTGGAGGAGGATTTATGTTCCTCTGTTCCACAGTTGGTTTGGATCTGAAGCAGTAGTCTGAGTTCACTTTCTTTTGTTCTTTCAACTATTGCAATCAATTTGTAGTTACCCGTTGTTTTATTTGGTAGTTTACAGTTGAAGCCTAAAATATTTATAGATCCTAGATGCATAAGGACATAATTCTCAAAGCATTTTAGATATTGAGTTAACTTGGGCCAGTTCGGAATGCAGTTTAATTGCTGCTGTGTCCTATGGAGTTGCCTCAATGGGAATGGTTTTCATCAATAAAGCAGTGCTGATGCAGTATTCTCAATCAATGACTCTTCTCACTTTTCA
>JAOWBN010032212.1:0-10254 GCA_028565015.1 Pinguicula moranensis | reverse complement strand
ATTAGATCGGTAATTCGGTAATTCGGATCGGGAACGGTAGCCAGTTTTAAATACCGAATTTAATCGGTTCGGTATTCCCGATTGACCACCCCTACTTTTCTCTAGACCAAAATACATTCCGGGGAATCGAGATGAGATTTGGGTATACGCCTCTGAGATCGGATTCTGGAGGAAAATCGAAGATTTGACAGATCGAATAGCTTCTGAAAATATGGTGTACTGGAATTGGGCCATTCACTGGGGTTCTCACTATTTCAATGTTGATCGGGAGACGATTCACTCGATACAGATGCCGCCCCTCGTCGGGATAATTGCTACATTAGAAATGGGAATTGCCTTGTGGAATCGTGCGATCATCTCTATTATGTGCAGATCTCCAGCCAACCGATTCTATTCCATGTTTTTGAGATGAAAAGGGATCATTCTGAATGGTTTATCAAGTATCACGTGAATCTTTCGTCTATCCTGAGATGATTCGTGATCATCTTCATCCCATTTACTATTTTCTGTACACTGGTTCGGGGTGATGAACATGAAGAGGATTCTTTCTTGATTTTGCTGATTCTGGGAAGCTTATTCGGTACTGTTTCTCGGAGAATACATATGAGATCATACTGGAGCTCGACATTGCTGAAATTCAAGGTCGTTTGAGGTTTGAAACTTCATATTGATTTCATTTCATTGAATCCCTATGCTCCGTTTAATTCTCAAGTCACATTTATATTTTCAATCAAGTTGGGATTGAGGATCAGATGTATACAGCTATCCTTGGATGTAAGCAGTCTTATCCTTGGATACGAACAATCTTATCCTTGGAGACTGTTTCTGTTGCGACTCAAAAAGCATTGCATCATTTGATATATATAAATTTCCAGCAATTTCACTAATAGAAATATTAGAATTTAATAGAGTCATTTTGCTCTAGCCCATTATTAATACAAAATTAAAAGAATTGTCAATGATAACTATTCCAGCTTACAATTTAAATCATATATATATTTTATTTATATATATATATATGATTTGATTTATAAATTGAAGAGCTAAAGAAAGACGGTACCAAACACTAGCCATCAATACAGGAATAAGAGGATTTACCCATAATAAGATAACTAGATCGATCACTACTGAACCTTGTATGCGTGACCAACAAAAATATATAGTTGTTTTGGGCATAAAATTTGCTAAAACCACAAAAGGTAGCATAGTTCAATAGCTGAACAATGAACCAGCAAGAATTAAGAGCTAAAAAAGCACAGGGATTCAATGAATTGATATCCATACGTTGACGTGATACTGACTTGATCCAGATAAAAACGTAGTGTTTGATGGGTACTTTGCACAAGATCATAAATGACATTTTCCTTAGTCAGCAAAACCAAGAAAGCATCACCCTCGACGGCGCGAGTTGTCCCAGTGGCTAGACATCAAACCATCCTGGCATGCCAAGAGGTTGGGTGTTCGAAATCCACGGGGCTCCAACTCTGCGTTGTCACCACTGGGATTGGTCGGGTTGAATCCGCTTGCTGTCGTTCTGCCCTAGCGGCAGGCTCTGCCTGGATACCTAAGTAGAGTCCGGTATCGGTATTCTGAATACTACCTACCAAAAAAATAGAAGCATCCTCCTCCTTCTTATCCTGAACCAGGGCGCATCCCACACATCTCAAGATAAACATCACCAAGAGGCGAAAGATTCACTTGGTACTTAACAAACCATTCAAAAGGATCCCTCTTTATCTCGTAAATCTTGAATTTGATCCGGTTTGGGAACTCGATAAAACACAGGTGATCACAAGACTCCACAAGGGTCTCGCTATTTCTGATTCCCGGATTTTTAATAGGTGTCTGTGGCATAGTGTGAAACGTCTCATCATCAACTTTGAGAAAATAACAATATGATCTGATGTCCAATTTTTTTTAGATTTGTTTTGATAATATATTAAATCAAAATGAATCAATTAAATTTTAATATTTTTATTAGTAAAGTTGGTGAAATCAACGGCAAAGGGAGAAGGGCTAGGCCGGCCTCTCCCTCCCGATTACGATCAGGAGGCCATTACAATGTGGTCACTCGTAGAGCCCGTCGAGCTCCCCATCTAACGTACCCTTATGTCGGGTAGGTTGAATTTTTCAAATCTCAACATTCCTAAAACTTCTTTAGGAAGTTGTGCCACATAATTGAAATAACAAGATAAATCGCGAGCTCCGTGCTTGGCGAGGAAGTCCGCAATGTCATTACCTTCACGATATTGATGCAGCACTTGAATCTGAAGGCCTTCTCTACCTTTTCTGAATTCTTCCCAAAAATCCCATAGATACCATGGAGTCCAAGAGTCTTGTTGGATCCATCCTATGAGAGTTGAAGAATCTGTCTCAAGTATAATGTTGTGCCAACCTGCCTCTTTGCACGCACGCCGGCCTTCGTGGCAGCACGCAGCTCTGCTTCATTACTTGATCATACTCCAATATGTTTTGAGTAAGCTGCTAGGATATTTTCCCTAGCGTCACGGATGACTCCTCCACATCCCTCCTGCCCGAGATTCCCATAGCTACTGCCGTCGGTGTTCAATTTGACCCATCCCTGAGGTGGCTTTCTCCAGAAAACTGGGCATGGCCTGTTAAGTGCTCTTCCTCTCACTGTGATGCTCAACTCATGGAGCAAAAAGTGGTCATGAACCTGCAATTTGAGAGAGAGATCATTAGAGTTGATAAAGAAACTGATTAATGATTTAACTTCTCTCCAAGTATGATCCACTGAGTGCTAAATGTTTTCAAACCACGCTTGACATCTCCGCAACCAAAGACACCATGTTATAACACCTGGAAGAAGAAGAGAAAGGTAGCCTTTCAGACCAGATCTGCTAGCCATGTTTAACCATTGGGCAACCCGGATTTTCCATGAAACTGGGTGAAGAAAATGGATGCCCATAAGTCCAGCAGCCCTATTTCACAATTCAAAAGCTCTCTGGCTATCAAATAAAATGTGATTTAGTGTTTCTTGTTGTCTGGAATCGCAGCATTGACATGTCGAAGCTAGGTGAATTCCTTTGTGCATTATCCGATCATCCGTTGGAAGGCAACCATGCCATGCTTTCCATGCGCATATGGAGAGCTTAGAGGGTAAAAGTTTGCACCAGATCAAGTTTGCAGCTGTCAGCACATCAGATTTATCCCTGATAGAATTCCATATTGACTTGAGTGAGAATTTTCCATGTAAGTCTGGCAGCCACACCAATACATCAGCACCTGCAGCAAGTTCTGAAGGCATTAATTTTGATATGGATGCACTGAGTTCGGTTCCAACTGTCCAGGTAAGGCAGATTCCATTGATTGCCTGATAGGAAATCAGCTACTTTTGTTTCACGGTTAGTGACCTGATGAACCTGTATTGCCAGCGGGCCTGATGCAAGCTACTTATCGAACCAAAATGAGGAGTTTCCACTTTTGATGACAACTTTTATGTTCTCCATCACCTCTGATTTCATAGACACGGCAAACTTCCAAAATCTAGAGTCCAAAGGAGAGTTGCCACTTTCAAGAAGATGTTGTAGGCGACAATACTTTGCACGAAAAAAACTGGCCCACAGACCATTTTCAGAGAGAAGTTTGAAGCACCATTTCATTCCCAAGGCTTTCTGAATTTCTGTCAAGTCTCTAATCCCTAAGCCACCTTCATCATACAGTTTGCAGATTGAATTCCAGCTTTTCCACTTGAGCTTTTTCTTACCATCTTTGTCGCCCAAAAGGAAATTGGCAAATATCTTTCTTATTTGTTGTAAAACTCCCTACGGGTCCTTTAAAATTGCCATGATGTGTATTGGAAGAGAGGCCATAACATGCTTGATCAAGACTAATCTGTCGGCTTGCGATAAGAGGCAACCTCCCCAACCTGCCACTTATCTTTTGATTTTGTCTAGTAGAGGCTCAAACTTGTGACAGGTAAGGCGACCTGCATTCAGAGGAGCACTAAGATATCGAATAGGAAAGATCCCAGCTCTGCAGCCAGTGATGCGCTTAATTGCATTGGACTTGGACAAGTTAATATATTTGGACAAGAATAAGGCCGACTTGTCTTTGCAGATGCTTTGCCCGGACCAAGAACAATAAAGATCTAATATTCGAGTTAGAGTTCTAATGGATCTGATATCACCAGATGAAAATAATAAAATGTCGTCGGCATACATGAGGTTTGAGACCAAGGGATCTGAAAATCTAACTTATGTGACACTAAAATTGCAATGATGCTTATGGCAATGGCTGAGGACTCACAACCAAACTTTTTGTGGACTCACGATTGACGAATGGATTAGATTCCCTTAGTTGTGTACGCAGCTGATCTGGGCGCCTCACAGAAGATAAAACAAAGCATGTTGAATGCACATGAGTTTGTCCCGGGCAGTTCTTTTTTATGAAATATTTGTTAATGTAGTTGGAATAGATCAGATGGGAAGGTCTGGACATACAATGTATCTGGTAGAATAATTGGCCTTCTATTTTAATTAAATTTAATTACCCAAAAGACAAAATTTCAATGAGATCCAACTTATGGTACACGAATGATGCATAATATTTGGTTCATATTGTTAGTTTCTTTATGTTGTTTTTCACTGAGTGAGTGGGGGTGGGTGGGGGAGGGAGCATTTGAAATGGACTACGAAGTCCAATTACATGTTCGGCCAGCATCAACAGGTTTTAATGAATTCTCACTGAAACGAATGCGGAATTCCCATTAAAAGGCAACACGGCAGGGCCACGTCCTCGGGTTTATCCGTAATTTTGGATGACTCGCAATTTACTGGTGATTAGTCGGGTTCTCAATTGAGTCCCGTATACCCTTTGAACCAAAAAAAACAGGTTTTAATGAATTATGAAAATATTCTCTTTTTAAAAATACTAAAATATGACCAAATTTGTTCTCATAATTAAAATTTAATAAGTCTGATACATTTTGCTAGAGGTTTGATTTAGACTTTTATTTACTTTTCATGAAAATCATGTGCTATATAGTACACAAGTTCTAATGAATTTAACAAATTGTCTCATTTTTGTCGAAAATGCAAAAATATAACCAACTTTGTTCTTATGAATAAAATTTAATCAAATTTGATAATTGTGAAATTCAAAATTTGGTTGTCGAATTAGTGTTTTTTTAAAATCTTGTGCTACAATACACGAGTTTTGATCAATTGTGAAAATATTCTCATTTTTGTCAAAAGTGCAAAAATATGACCAACTTTATTCTCATAACTAAAATTTGATAAATTTGATATGTTTTGCTTTGCTTGAGGTTTGGTTGTATTAGTCTTTTGTTCATTCTTCGTAAAACCCATGTGTTATAATACAAGTAGAGATGGGCGGGTCGGGCTGACCGCCATGCCGTGCCGCCGACCCGCTGGGTTTGGGTCATAAAAATGAGGAACCGAACCCAGCCCTTCCGGGTCCTGGTTAGCCCAGCCCAGTCCTCCGTATCGGGGTTGGCCCTTCGTGCTGACCCTACGTGCCAACCTACGTGTTATCCTTCGATTTATTGCCGTGCCCAGTATAGTTGCGGTCTGGTTCAAGCGCGGTTAAACCTCCGATTTTGACCCTCCGGGTCAATTTTATTTGTCAATTTTTAAAAAATATTTTTATTATTTAAAAAATATTTTTTGGGATATATAAAAATCATTATTTAAAATATTTTTGTCTAACAATAATTATTAGAAAACATATATAAATTTATAAGCTTAAAGTTTATAATTTATTATTTTTTGAGTGAATATTATAACTTATATTTATAGTTTATAAAAGATTCTATTTTATTTAATAATTTTATAGAAATAAAGGTTTGAGTTTAGGAATAAAAGGGTTTATAGTTTAACTATAAATTACAGTTTATATAATGTTTTGATTTTTTTCTAATAATTAAAATAATCTAATGACTCAAATAAGGTATATATATTCAAAAATCATATAAGAATTCTCCACTTCTCTTAGAAAAAGTTGCACAATATAAAAACTCATCTCCATCTTTTCTTTCTATATTTTTTTCCTAAAATTATATACAAATTCAACACTTATATAAAGCTTATAATTTTAAGTTATATAAAATTTATATTTATAATGAATTTAGAACTTTTTGTAACTTTTATATATAGTATGAAAGTTATATAAAGTTTGTAAATTATATAAAGTTTTATTTAAATAAATATTATTTTAAAATTTAGAGATTAAGTTTTGGAGTTTAAAGGGTTTGGGTTTGTTTATAGAATCTTTACGTTACAATTTTTTTTTAATTTTATAAATTTATATAAAGTTATAATTATAATTTATATAAAGTTTTAAAGATATATAAGATTTTAGGTTATATAAAGTAAAAGTTTACATATTTAAATAAGTTTAAATAAGTTTAGTGATTAGAGTTTAGAGTTTATGGTTTTAAGATTTAAGATTTATATTTTATAAAAATAAGCTTATGGCTTATGTTTTTCATTTGCCGGCCGAAATTTTTTTTATTTTATTTTTTTCGAAAAATTCATTAAACGGGCCAAGACGTGTAGACCGCCATATCAAAATTTTATCCTATCCCGACGGGTGGTAGATTATAAATTTTACAACTCGAGCACGGCCCTTGACCCTACGTGCTATAGGTCCGAATGACCCTTGGCCCGTCAGGTCATAACCTGCCATACTTTTTTACGTGCCAGGTCTGGGCCGAATCCAGGCCCATCACTATTGATGGAGCCTGGAGGGCGGAGATTTGAGTAGGACCGTTAGGTGTTGAATGTTGATGGCTTTCATAATTTAAAAAAATGTTCTGTTAAATATTTTGTTTTATTAATTTTTTAAAACCAAACAATTTGTACAGTGAGTTGCATATCTTTTATCGGAATACAAAAATCATACAGTGGTCGGAAGCGGTGAAGATTATCGTTAACACGGTTCACCAACTTCCGACAGCCATCCCTAGTTCAGCTGAGTAGACGAATGAATGAACCAAGAAGAAAACATAGGTAATCAAATGGAAATTGTAAATTATGGATATCGTGAGACAACAAAACTGAAGCTAATTCATTCGTCTATAAAAGATGATCCTCAGCAGTGAGTGCACACTAATGAATTGTTAGACAACACAAATCATAAAAAAAGTTTTATATCCAAGACAAAATTCTGGAGTGCTTTGAACTACCGGGTGTTTCAGGCACATACCTTGGATTGGACTTGGTTCAGTTACAAACTTCTAATAAGTCTACCTCTAAAACAAACGGAAGTAAAAGAACACAGAACTCTTAGGGTGCAGGGTTTAGAGATGAAGGAGAAAACTAACTTCTTGTTTGTCCATCTACCTCCAACAAAATTGAGACTGTTGGAAAAAAAATGAGATTTACCAAGTACGCAAAGGGGATGGAATCACCAAACAGAAAGAGATAAACCATTGAATAGAAATAAGATGTGTACAACAGAGACATTGGTACCATTGATCTCTCCCTATCATGATTCATATTTCAGGCTCTACTATGGAGGGATTTTCCTGTAGCTGTTGCAATTTAATTTCACTTTATTAAAATAGTGTCTCGCTCCTATAAAACTTATCAAAACATCCACATGTGAAGATGGGATGATCTAATCACCACTGAGTTTGCTATCCCTAATTTGGAGACTGATTTACCTGCGAACCAATCAAAAGGTTGTAGGGCTGGTGCTTTTGGTATAATACTGAGGCAATCTACAGAAAAAAGCCAGGACTTTCAACAAAAAAGACACACGGAACAACAGCTACAGCACAGTCACAGACAATAAAGTATCTCATTGGTAACATAGAAAGAAACTGATTGGAATATTTAAGATCTGATCAAGTCAAACAGAACCACCATGAACCATGAAAAAACGATATCAGGCAGTACTACAGATTACTCGTCATTTAATCCATGGATACCCATCGATGGCAGGATAGCTCAACTTCTTAAAGTACTTTTAGGAGAAAGTGAGAAATTATATCCACTAGCTTTAAGCAAGCATGTACAAGCGAATGTAAAGCATTGAACAGAGGGGATACAAGATGGTATGACCACACAATCTCTCCAGAGAACCTATTACTCAGTAAACTGACATGCATGACCAACATCAAAATTGTAAAAATCAAATCTTTGGCATTGTTTCACTAATTAAGCGAAGATAGTTAACATAAGAAAAATTCGATTGCCAAAATAATCCGACCCAAGCGATACTAGGTAATTATCTTCAAGAAGTTAAAGAATCTAACAGACAATAAGGCGAACATCTGATAGGCAGAGGCGATCATCGATCTTTACTTATCATCGTCGTCGCGATTCTTGTTCTTGCGATAATTCTCCTCGATATGCTTGGCGATCAAAAGGCCAGTGCCGAACAGCTTCTGAATGCTTGGAACATTGTAATTCTGGGCTACATAGACTCCGAACGTCGTCCCCAATATGAATGAGAAACAGCTCCGTATGATTCTTCCCATCTCTAGTTAAACCCTTGGACGCCAGAAAAATTTAACACGGGAATTCAAAGAGTTTATGACATTTTGGCCTTTGGGGGGTCTTTGAAGGTGTGAGAGGAGAAGGACGATGTCCCCTTCAAGAATTTTTTTCTTGGCCAAACACACAACGACAACGTCCCCTTCCTCAAGAAATGTTTTCTTGGCCAAAAATGTGACAATTTAGGGCTTACAATCGGGATATTTGGGATTTATAACTACAAAACGGAAATTTATTTATTTTGCTTTCTTATTTTCATTAAAGAAGTATGAAAATACTGGTGTAGCTTTTTGATTGGGCAAAATTTAAACATTAAATCTTAACTTATTGAGATGACAAATATGGATATCACAACTGATGCAACGAGCGAAAATGCGTGTTCTCTTTCATTCATATTATGCAACTCTCGGAGCGGAGGGTGAAGGGGTTAGTCGATTATCGCAGTATGAATGTGCGAGTGTCAACGTGAATAAGAGTCAGCGTGCCTCAACTTTAATCTTCCATAATTGCTTATCATTTACTTTGGCTAACTTGGTCTATTTATAGAGTTTGAGGGTTGAAATGGTCTTTTTCTCAAGATATAATATATAATCGTCTAACCCACTTAGGGTAGTGGCCGTTGTGTGTAATTTCCTTGTCGTGTGGCAGAGATCGTTTCACGTTACCTCAATAGAGGCTCAAGGTGGATATTGCATACCGGCAGCTACAACAGACTTTTGTCGAAGGATGCATGCGGACACCATTTCCAGCAGAGTCCTCAAATACAAGGCCAGGGTAATTCTCCTATTGGCCGAGGTGATATTCCTTGACCTAGTTGTTTCGAAGGAGATCGCCAAAGTCCGTGAGCTTTTTTCCTTAAAGGCGGCTTTACGGCATTCATCGTTTCCTCGTAAGTGAGTCTTCTTTGGTAGGCCATTTGCCGAACTTTTTCCTCTCATATTATCAATCCCTCAATTTTTGACTTTTGAACTTTCACTGTCTTTCCATTTTTTGGCCTTTTGTAGAACTTTTGAGTACCTTTCACGACTTTCCCTCCTCTTACGTATTTCTTCCCCAACCATAGTTCCTTGTCCTACCGCTTTAGGTGCATCGCTTCTTTGCCAATTTTCCTTTTTTTTTTCGTTTATTATTCATAGTGAGATAGTTCTTGTGCTAGTATGGGAATATTTTGGAAACTGTTGAGTTTGGGCGTGGTTCAGGGATTAGTTGTGGGTCACGGTCGAAGTCGGTCGAGAGGGTTGTTTCCTCACTTGATTTCCCTACAAGTTCTCCTGCTTCCTTAGGTAGTCTAGCAAGCTCCTCCCCTGAGGATGATTTGCCCCAATAAATCAAATCAAACCAAACATACCCAATAAATCCTGCACTTAGGTAGGGTCTAGGTAGGGTAAGATGCACGCAGTCGTACCCTCACCTCTCAAAAAAGATTAAGAGATTGTTTCCGTGAAAACCCCCAACTCGAGAGTAAACAAATATAGAAGTAGAAACTAAAAGCATAAATAAATCCATACCTGGATAAACAAATAAATAAATAAATACTTGACTGAATAAATAAATAAACAAGTAAATATCATATAACCACTAGTCTATCCTACCTTCATCTATCCAAAATTCAGTAATCATACGTATGTCCTATATAATTCTATATATCCCTAACCATAGTACGACGTTTCCAACTCGTTCTATCAGAGGGCATGTACTCAGAGAGGTTCAATCCCTCTAAATATAATCGAACTTGCTCTGCTCACGTCCTCCTAGATCTCACTCTCCCCCG
>JAOWBN010032201.1:0-10254 GCA_028565015.1 Pinguicula moranensis | reverse complement strand
AAACAATACATAATTATATTACATATATGCTCAATGTTGGCATTAAATCCAACGATGTTGAGAATAATCCCAACAATTTTATGATCAAACAGCGTGGAAATGTCGCTTGAAGAGCTTTAGAAGTGAGAGAATGTTGCCTGGCTGATCACGGAATGCATGCATGACAGATCGAAAAATGAATTGGACAATTTTCGCCAAGTATCGGAAATAATAATCCACTAAAGAATAAGCTCGTTCACGATTATGTCAACCAATCTGGGTCGTGCATTGATAGGCCCAGTTCGAGTGATAATCAGGTAGATGAAATTGTTATGTGTGGAGCCCGCTGCATGTCTAGAAAATGAGCAAAAATTCAGAATTGTCAGTACGAAAATCAAGGAACATGAAACATCTGCAAACGAATCCCTTCCTCTATAACCCAATCAACTGCCTAATATCTCTCACCGGAGTATGGTTTTGAGGTAATTTCAAATCCTAGTCTGCAGTATACTAATGATATATCTAAGTTTTGTCGTGTGCTTCCTGACCGGGCAAACCGAGGCCAACTCCCAATCGTTATTCCTTGAATTTCAGTTTCTCTTTCTTTTCTCTCAAAGAGTAATAAATGGCTTGTGTCTGCAAAAAAGGAAGAAAACATGTATAAAAGGCTTGTCCCATCACCCTTATTGAGCCAAATCATACTCAAATAGTTTGCATTTAATAGGTATAAATTCGGCTCATCACATGTTGAGTGCTTTATGGTGTCCAACAGTCATTCAGTTATGACGTAATACTTGGATGACCCAGCTTGCACCAGCTCCGACCCATCGTCTCCACTTACTATCAGCTCATTAAGTTCCCTACCTCGCTCAGGATAGGGAAGGTAGAAACCCAAATTAGGGATCTCTCGTGGTTCTCCTTGGGAAGATTTCAAGGCATACCAAGGAGGGGGCAAAATAATGGATATCACGCAACCCCTTCATCAAACGTCCTCAAAGGCAAGCTCCTCCCTAGGCAGACGTAACACATTTTTCACTCAGAAGCCAAGGAATTCCCCCGAGAAAAGGATTCCTTCGCGAGATTCGAGCACCAAGGGTCTCAACTAACCAAACATGTCAAGGAGGCATGGTATGGGGAATGGCTACCCAACATAGTTTTTTATGCCCGAGGATGGACGCTAGTGGAAAATTTGCATTGACTTCTTTGACATGGACAAAGCACCATAAGCAAGTTCCTCGCCCATTGCCCGCCAAATTGATGTTGTTGCCACTTCCCTGGAGTAGCCGTTGCCCGCCCCAGGTACCGTGAATGTTCTTGTAGCCTGTATCTATTATGATGCTTTCATTAAATACATGTTCGCCTTATTTTTTGAAAAATGCTTTGAGCAACAAAACTACCAAAGACCAACCTCGGTCGAGGCGCCTCATGGGATGAAAGATTTACAAGATGATGCATCCACAATGCGCATTACCCCATTCGAGATGCCTCACGACCTAATACAAAACCCCACACACATACACCACACACACACTCGTGATAAGTTGGTTTTGTATCAACTTATAATTGACTCTTATGCTTAGATTTTGCAAATCCTCAAAATATAAAAGTGCATTTCATACATGTTTTTCGTGTTTTGCAAGGTTTCAATGAAGATGTCACGTAAAGACAAAAATAAAGGATGAATGACAACAATCGCAAGGTCATGGCCCAAAATCCCACAGGCCGCAACTCCAGCCTGAACACCACCTAATCTTTTGGCGGACAAAGAAACAAAACCCTACGTGCAAACCGAATAGTAGAGGGACGAGTTTACCCTCACTTAGGAGAAAATATCTTCCCGGTAGCTTCTCTTCGAAGCCAACAATCTTGTCACCAAAAAAAGGAAAGGTCTCGTCCAACAATCGGGGAGAAGAGAATGGGATCGAAGAGAACAAGCGACAGATGACTCTTGAGAAGAAGAAGGGAGGAGCTCCTGCGACTCCACTATTCAACCGAGGGGGGTTTCTGAACTATGAATTCAAAACTTGTTTGTCTTTGTGAGGCTTGTGCATCAAGCATGAGCTAAACCCATATTTTAGGGCATGATATAGTCCTTTGTGTATTTTGAGAAAGTGTTTTGAATGTTTAGCTTTTGGTTAAAATGCTAAAGTTGTTTGGTTTTATTTCACGACATTATTAACTAGCATGTGTTTGGCACCCATGTGTTAGTACTCCAAGCTTTGTTCGAGATTCGAGAGATGAGAACCTAGATAGAAATGGTAAAGCCAACCCCAAATACCATCAACATGAGATTCGAGAGATGAATGTTGATGAGAAAGGTGCTACTGTATGTGGATTTTATGAGGTTAAAGCCTCTTAGAAAGTCGCACGAAATTCGAGAGATGAGTGAGAAC
The DNA here is from genome assembly GCA_028565015.1 of Pinguicula moranensis. Classification (NCBI taxonomy): domain Eukaryota; kingdom Viridiplantae; phylum Streptophyta; class Magnoliopsida; order Lamiales; family Lentibulariaceae; genus Pinguicula; species Pinguicula moranensis. The sequence goes on along the minus strand of JAOWBN010032201.1, from coordinate 7,882 downwards.
CTACTAAGAGAGAATTTTGTGAGTTAGCAATTCTTTGTATGTTTAGGCCTGAGATTCGAGAGATGAATGCATGCGCACCGCATAAGAGTTGCTATTACTCTAGAGAAATTAATAACTAAATAAAGGAATCCATTGGGCTACTAAAATTCCAAACCATAAGCTAGCTAAGAAACTAACTTCCCAAAATGCACTAAGAGGTGAGGTCATATGCCCTAAATCTTTATCCAATAAAAGCTCTCAATCACTTTGTGCCTAGTAAATTGAAAATACCAGAAATAGTACCTTGTATGGATGCGTTTATTTCACTATTTTTAGTGTAGGAATTAATGTCATCAACCGGTCTTAATCAAAGAAACAAAAGTTGGGTCTTGTGTTCAAGTCAGCCGGTACCCACAACCTATCCCATGTGATGGCTCTGAACAACAAAACAATGATCTATAAAAGTAATAGCAAGAAAGAAATGAGAGATCAATTTACTAATAGACAATAGATTTTCAATGAGATAAGAGACCATAAGAACATCTAGTAAAGGTAAAGAGGAAGCAGAGAAAATAGTAACAATGTTAGTAATGGGCAATGAAGAACCATTACCAACGATAACAAAGGCCTAATAAAGAGTAACCGGGAAAGAGGTCATATGAACAAAAGCATTCATATCCATATATCAATCTAAAATCGAGGAGCCATAGTGACCAGTCTGAGGGGCGGGCGGAGGTAGTGAATGATCGAGCAGTACTGGAGACAAACTAACTGTGAGGCTGTTTAGAGCAATATGATAGGAGCCTAAGAAAGTTGCCCATGGGAGGAGGCCCGGTAGAGGTCGGCCCAAAAAACCAATGAGAATTTAGTGATCCAGTGTAACCAAAAAATCCTGTCGAAACAGACCCAACTTATTTCGGAGGCCCGGAAGGATGAAACAGACCATGTGCAGAAGGAGGCCCAGTAGAAGGCAGTCCAGATGGCAACCCAAAAGAATAGATTATGGCTGAGGAGGATTGGGCTTTAGATGACCCAAAATAATTATGTACAGGGTAGGCTTGTATAGCCTACAGATGTCCTCCAGGATGGGTCGAGGAAGAGGGCGTAGAATAATAGTGTCTGCTAGACTGGTCCGATGAAGAGGGCCCAGAATAATAAGGTCCGCCAGATTGGGTCGGGGTAGGATGCCTAGAATAATTTCCACCATAAATGATCAGACCACCATACTAGGCTGGGGTAGGAGGCCCAGAATAATTACCGACACCAGAATAAAGTCCAGGAGGCGTGGCCCAGGTGAGTGGCACGGGTTATGAACGCCAGGAGAACAAAAACCACCAAATCCATGGCCGACAACTAGACCAAGGGCAGATGGGGGAGTCACAGCGGCGACATGGGTTTGAGTGGCATCACCAAAAAAGGTTAGAGAACAATAGCGGGATCAACATACACCCGAATAGTGGTCATACTGTGAGCAAATTTGACATCATGGCTCATGGATGTCGCAGCCATGACCACGATCACACAAAAAGTTGTCACTACAAGGGTTGTGATCGGGAACAGGGGCGGAGAAGATAAATAGGGTGCGGGCATCGGGGCTTGCGGACAAGGCGGCGGTGAGACATATACTTGAGGCACAGTCGGGGCAGCGACTAGTGCAAATGCAGATCCAGGGGATGAAAAAGGGTCCAAGACAAATCCTAAAGCAGTTGTAAGAGTAGAAACAGGCTTCGATGAGGACGGAGCAACAGATGCAGCAAAAGCAATGACCGAAGACACGACACCAGAGATGATACAATGATAGAGAGCCTGAAAATTCCCAGCCCTAGCAATAATGTCTCGAACCGAATGAATAGGATCTTGAGACAATTAAGATCCGGCGAAGGCAAAAAAGTCAAATTTGAGGCTGCGAAGGAACCAGTGGCTCTGGTCGAGAGAGGAAACTAGACGGTCAAGGGCATCGAAGCAATCGCAAAGTAGTAGAAATTGCCAAGCATAGTCCTTAATAGAAAGATGGACTCTTTGCAATTATTGAAGCTCTTCCCAGATTCCGAGTTCATGAGAAGGGCCGAAATGGCAAAACTCCTTCTCCAGCATCAACCTAACACCCCGGGCAGTCAATTTTCCAATGATACCACCGTAGGCCTCATCGGTGAAGGAGAAAATCAGCAGAGAGTAGAGACACCGGTCAATATCTTGCCAGCCAACATAACTTGGATTTGACTTTGTGGGATCCGTGGAATCCTGCTCTGGTAGTTCAACACTGATGCCATCCATGTAACCATGGAGGCCATGATTCTGGAAGAGGAGGTGTGCCTTATTTTGCAAGAAGATAAATTTTGCAGCTGTGAGTTTGACAGTTACTAGATGGGAGAATTCAGATATGACAGAAAGATAACAGAGGAAACAGGCGAAGAGAAAGAGAAGGTAGAGGTTGTATCAGGGAAAGACATAATCTTTAAGCTAACAGAGAGATGTAGAAAAACTAGGGACAACAATGCCACTACTGTGATACAGTGTGGCGGAACTGAGGAATGTGAAGGTAGTGTTTAGACTAAACAACAAAGAAATTAGGAACGAAGTGGTTAGGCGAAACAGAGAGATGGAGAGGAGGGATAGTTGGGCAAATGGAGCATGGAGTTGTAATATGAGCAAGCAAACAGATATTGTTTGAGAGGATAAAAATGGAGATGGGAAGGATTGGTTGTGAAAGCTTATTAATACTTAATGGTAGGCTCTGATGTCATGACAGTGTACCAAGAAATGGAGATTTATGGAGGTTGTTTTGAAGAAAAAGAAGGAGAAGCCATGGATTCATATATTCAAAACTTTGAGTTTTTCATGTACAAGATTACATACATAGTGAGTCTCTAAGTCAAGACATTGACATCTCTAGATAGGTAAAAAAAACAAGCAAAAAAAGTGAATTTTTCTAATTTGTTACAATTATGTCTTGAGATGAGGATGGAGTCATGACATTGCTCGTGTCTTGTGTAACACTTGGCCCGATAGATTCTTGTGATGGTGCAACGGTTGCGAGATCACGTGATGTTGTAGCACGCTGTAGACAAACACCATCGATGTCTCTCTTCATCCCTTTCATCACTGGCACGAAACAAATGTAGCCCACGTTCGAAGAAGCTCTTGAGAAAATCCATTCTCGGTCTTCTCCGGTCACCTGCATCGTATCTGACGGATTCCTCCACTTGACTCTCAAATCGGTATCAAAATTTGGCGTTTCTTAGCTTCTACGTGATGGGATACTACGCCATGGCAGTGATCCGTGAAGCTACGACGAGTGGCTTGATGACGTTTCACGCCTCTGTCGACGAGGCGTTCACTCTCCCGGTGTTTCCTTGGATTCATCTCACGAAAAATGAATTCGATGAACAACTAATCTATCCCAAGGGGCCACGTTGGATTTCATGATGGAGTCCCAAAAATCAACGAAAAACAGCTACGGATTGAAATGAACAACTTCCACAAGCTTGAGCAGCAGTTTGTGGAGTATTATGAACAAGCCCAAAGCGTGGAATATTGGTCCACTCTGCCTTGCCCAAACACGTCCAATTTCAAACAAGTCGAAATGGATACTTTAGCTGGATCAGAAACTAGAACAGAGGACCCCTAGTTTGTACCTTGCATTTGGTTCCCAAGCGGAACTATCTGCAACCCAATTACGGGACATAGCTCTTGGATTGGAAGAGGCAAGAGTGAGTTTCTTGTCGGTGGTGAAGGACAATGAAACTGAATTTGTTGATGGGTTTAAGGAGAACGTGAAGGAAAGAAGATTGATTCTCAGTAAGTGGGTTGATCATGTTAGGGAAATATTCCAGACTTTGTGAAAGCGGAAATAACAAAACAAGGTAACAACACAAGATTTATATGGTTCGGCCTGAAAGCCTACATCCATGGGAGAAAAGGAGAATCAATCCACTAAAAAACAACATTCTCTTGATATAACAGAGACACAGAGAATAACTATAAGATACTGAAAAAAAACCTCTCAAGTCTCGCAGACACAGAGAGCTACATCACAAGTCTCACATCTCTCTATTTTTCTCTCACCTAGTCGCTCTCCTTTTTCTACGTCTCTTCCCAGCCCTAATAGTTAAGAGATCTCATATTTATAGGCATGAATTCTAATACTGGGAATTTAATATTAGGCAAATTCCTAACAATCATCCCCTTGACTTAAATTCTCTCGTATCATGAACAAACTTTATTTCTTCTCCAAGCACCTTTCAAAGGTAGCTTCACGGTGTGCACCAGTCAAGCTCATCTTGGACTTGCCAAACAGAAGAGGACATCGTCGTCATTACCTATGGTTACATCAGTAGAAGTACTCGCACTTCTCTGACCATACAGAAACTCTTTGTGTATGTTCAAAACACGATCATGGGCTCCAACACAGACGAACACTTCTCACCAAGAGAACATCTCTTCTTCATATCATCCACACCACTTGCAACCAAAATGAATCATCGATCTTGGAACACTAGTCGACACTCCAAACCACCATTAACAAGCTACCACAAGTTCTCAAGCTAAAACAATACACAAGCTTCCACGAGCCTTCCCTCGCTCCAAAGCTTTCAAGCCTTCACGACTTATCAACCACCATGGTTTCAAGCTACTTGAACTTTTATTCCAAACTTTTATTTGCTTCTTTTCTAGCTTCAATTTTTCAGTTCCTCAAAATCAGATTTGTTAACCACAATGTCAAGATTGCCTTCATTTCGACTCAGTCACTCGCAAACTTGACACAAACCACAAAGGTTATCTCACCATACCCACCAGAAGATAAACCAAACAGCTAACAATGTTCTCTCAGATATCACAATTATAACTCCATGTAAACAGGGCATCAAAACATACTAGAACACAAAAATTACCACAAACAACTTCAAAATTCAGCCAATTGAATCATCCAAAAATTGGTCCGACAAAACCTCAAAACCCGTGCATAGTTTTGTGTTAGCCTCATACACTGAATAATCAATCATCATACCTTATGTATTCTCGTCTTCGTTCCATGGGCTTTCCAACGACACCAAAATCGTCGCAATCGGAGTTGTAAAACTCCGGTAATCGTTGGTCAAAGTTGATTACTTCCAAATTTCGCGAATAACAGTGCTTTCATCGAATTTGATTAAATCGGGACCTTCCACAACACACATGACCACGAAATTTTAGGACTTTTGTTCATATTTAAATGGGCTGTTAAACGACACCAAGATAATTACGATCGGAATCCTCAATTTCCGAAAATCTACAGTCAAAGTAGCGTCAACGCGGGAGATTTGCTCAAAAATCTTCATTCTTTTTCTTTAACAAATCTTATGTTCAAAACATCACAAATATCTCATCCCAAATCATCAAGATCTCAATTTCACTACAGATCTTGAAACACAATACAGATCTCACAACCTGGCTCTGATACCACTTGTTGGGAAAATATTCCAGATTTTGTAAAAGCGGAAATAACAAAATAATGCAACAACACAAGATTTATATGGTTCGGCCTGGAAACTTACATTCATGGGAGAAGAAGAGAATCAATCCACTAAGAACAACATTCTCTTGATACAACAGAGACACGGAGAATAACTAGAAGATACTGAGAAACCTCTCAAGTCCCACAGACACAGAGAGCCACATCCCAAGTACATCTCTTTATTTTTCTCTCACCAAGTCGCTCTCCTTTTTCTACCTCTCTTCTCAAGACATCTCATATTTATAGGCATGAATTCTAATACTATTAGAATTCTTACAAAGAATATTAATTCAAGTCAAATACTAAAAATTTAATATTAGCCAAATTCCTAACAAATTAGAGAGAGATTCTTGAACATGGGAGTGTACAGAGGTTTCTAAGTCACTATGGATGGAACTCTGTTTTTGGAGGATATTTGTGCAGCGGTTCCAATTCTTGCCTGGCCGATGATGGCGGATAATTTATCAACACGAGATTGTGGTGGAGGAGATGAAAGTGGTCTGAGGGTGAAAAGGGCAGATGTATCAGTTAGAGGATTTGTCACGGCGAAGAGCTTGAAGAACGCGGTGGTGGAACTGATGTGCGGGGAAGAGTGAAAGAAGTTGAAGGAGAGGGTGGCGGCGGCGGAAGGTGGTTCGTCGTGGAAGGATTTGGACCAACTGATCGATGATATACAGGGGAAGAAGCAGGCAATCAATGGTATCTGTTAAGTGTTGCGACATGTAACAAGATATGTATAAATTATGGAGTATTAGTTGAAATTGAAAATACTCCAGTTCATTATTTTGTCGGTATTATTGTTTTCATAAAATAAAACAATTTATAACTGTGGTTGGAACTAGGGGTGCTTATTCGAAAATTCCGATCGGAAATTGGTATTTCCATTTCCGTTCCGAACTCAGTTCGGAAGAAAATTTGTGTTCCCTTTTCCTTCTGAATTACCCTTTCTGTTCCAATTCAAAAATCGGAAGAGGAAATGGAAACGAAAATTCCGATTTAAAAAATTTATGTTCCATTTCCAAAAATTTATGTTCGATTTTTCCATTCTTTTTGTTGTTTCCAGTAATTCTGCAGGAGGTTTAACACGCGTCTAGCTAAAATTACTATAAAACAACTTAACAATTTAACATAAAAAGTATCTTAAACAAATTTTACAAACATATCCCGAAATCTTTAAAAAGTTGTTTTCTAACTTTTTCTATAACCCTAACATTTTTTAAAAAGAGTAAAGTCATTACAAACACGCACTAAATTAGTAACTAATAAGCCCTAGACTAACTCTCATCAACCATCTTTCCCCTCGCGTTCAACTAGAGCAAGAACCTCTGAATCTAGAGTTGCTTGTCGTTCCAAACAAGTTCATGAATGGGCCTCTTTTATATTTTTAGGTTTATGCTCTATATTCTTTCATATAGAACCAGGAAAGACTGGCATTTTTGGACTCCTAGATCTTATTCAAAAAAATCCGAACCAAAATAAAAAAAAAAAAATTCAAACCCTAATTAGAAAATCCTAATCATAAATTGAAGAAATCGAGAGATACAAAAAAGAGAATGAGTTCCAAACCGAGTATGCGTTGCGTGATTCAGAGTTGAAGAAGAAGTTGCGCAATGAAGAGAGGAAGACGAAGTGGCAGCCGGCTGCGGGAGGAAGAGGAAGACGAAATGAGAAATGAGAATTGGGAAATCCTATTCAGAGAAGTTCTAATTTAGAGTAGAGATAAGCCTGAAGTTCAAAAACTCGTGAAATTAGAGGTGAGAGTTAAAAGTAAAACTCATGAAATGAGAGGTGAGAGTTAAAAAAAACATAACTTTCATTTTCATTTTGGATTAAGTTTATATTCCGAGTATGAAATCGAAATTTTTTATTTCCGATCTCCTATTTCCATTTCCATTCCGATTAAGTTCGAAAATTAAAATTTACTACCATTTCGGTTCCATTCTAGTGATCAATACTTTGGAAATGAAAATGTTCATAAATGGAAATTTCTGAATTCCGATTTTCAAATAACCACCCTACTTGGAACTTGGAAGTTTTCATTTAAACAATGGAATCCTCAATACCAAAAAAATTAAAAAGGGATCCTCTATGTTTAAAAGCCAAAATTAGCTGGACAAGTAGATTTTCGATTGTATTTCACCCTAGACATCCTCGTTGCCAAAGATGCAGATTTACATCCGCCTGCACGTTGATTGTATTCCACTGTACATGAAGTAACAAAGGGAGTTAACCCTCAACAAGAAAAAACTCGTAGATGCTGCAGAACCCAAAGAATATCAATCTACCTTACCCTCTCTCTCTCTCTAACCCTGGCTCTGTCCTCATCTAACATGTCATGAATGAGTGCGTGTTTGTCCATCGTTAAACTTCTTCCGTGAAATCTGGCTCGTCTGGTTTGAGCAGCTTTGG
>JAOWBN010032190.1:0-10254 GCA_028565015.1 Pinguicula moranensis | reverse complement strand
TGGGTAGTTAGACGGGCTTGTGGTTAAGTGGGCTTAAGGTTTAATTAATTAAACAAATTAAATTAATTAATCCAACAGAATACATAGTCAATGATCTTCCTCCAACTTCTTCTGCTCTTAAATTCCATTGCGCATCCGGAAATGATGACCTTGGAACTCATATAATGTATCCCCAACAGAGGTTTCATTTTGGTTTTTGTCCAAATCGTTTCAATACATTATTTTTCTGTCATTTCTGGTGGGAATCAAAAAATAAAGCATTCGATGTTTTTAGAGAAGACTTCCGTTTCTCGTTTTATTGTTGGGTTGTAAAGAGTGATGGCTTTTATTCTCACAAGCGCCATTTTGTAGTGAACCTCAATATAAATTGTATGACTGGGAAGGATAGATGGTAAGATTATCAGTCAATAAAGAGCACTCGTCTTGTATTGAAAAATGTTGACATTAAGTGAATGAATATATTTGTATCTTTATATTTTATTTTATGTTTAATTGACATGCCGTGGTTGATAAGTTGTTTGTTGTGCTTTGTTAATATGTAAAAAAGAGATAATTTCGGCAAGTCTGGTGAAAAGATGGATAAGAAATGACTGAGATTTATAAATATTATTAATACCAAGTTGTCCATCGTAAATGGAGATGGAAGAGTCATAATTGACAATTCTTTTAGCTTTGTGTTAATAATGGACTAGAGCAAAATGATTCTATTAAATTCAAGTGCTTCTATTTAGTGAAGTTGCTGGAACTCAATACATCAAATGATGCAATGCATATTGGGTCGCAACGGAAACGACCTCTTTGTTTAATTATAAGGGTAAGACCGCGTACATCTGACCCCCAAGACCCCAACTTAGTTGGGAATATACTTGGTACGTTGTGGTTATTAATACCAAGTTGGTTTTTTAAAACTGGTACGAGTTACATTTGCTAATCTAACCGTAGGAGTTTTATGTGAAGGTCTGTTACAAATAATACAATTAAACGACTACCTATGAAAAAGTACAATAAAATGACCTTATATATTATTATAGAAACAGACATTACAATTCTTAAAAAGGTTTTCACATGTAAAATGTTTCATCGTGTCTAATTTATGCATCGACCATCTTAAGTTCGTTTTCACTATTTTAGCTAACAATATTAGCGCTACCGCTGAACAGTTTATTGTAAATGATATATAGCCTCTTAATTTTCATCTTGGGGACCAGCCACCGGCTCTGGGAAAATCCTTGCATCGCCTGATTCCTTCCTGCCCCTCCATGCATTCCAGCATACATCGATCACAGACACTACGACAGAAGCGACACTAAATGAAATCAAGATAAAGCGAAAACACCAGTCTGTCGAGTCTTGTTCTTCCTTGTCATTTGTTGGGGTTGGTGGTGTCATTATTTTTGCAAATCGGATTGCTGCACCCAAAATAAGAAGAAACAAAAAACAAAAAACAAAATTATATATATATATATATATATATATTTATATCTAACACGAGTAAAAAAAAATTATTCTACTTGCAAAGACAATTTTTGGCCAACATTTGCAAGGGGGTGAGATATGATTTGGGAGGGCCGACCTGAATTATTTTCAAATATTTCTACTTGCAAATATTGCTCCATCCTAATCTTCCAGGTTGGAGACGATGATTATAAAGGGCTAAATGCTAAAATATCGGAAAACGTTTTCTAGCAACTGAGCCCCTACAAACCACTAATAAAAGTTTTGGTGTGCAAATCCAAACTATAGAAAGACAGAGAGCTCTTACATCAAATATGAGGAACGAGAGCTTCTTCAATCTTGGGAGACGGTAATAGCACTCGGAGGATGCATTCATGCTTGGGATGGGATTTATAAATATTGAAGAAGTTGGTTTGTCATAATCTGAAATTTATTTTCCTATCTACCAAAATTGTGTCATAGTTGTAATTAAGATGATAACGTATTTGTTACCACCTAAACTATAAGTTGTAACCACATACCGCATACGCAACAAAAACATATTGGATGAATTAGAGAACAATTCTGGGGGATTGATTTGCTTTAGTTGTTGGTTTGTCTTAATCTGATATTAGAAATTTACTTTTCTATCTTCCAAAATTATTTCATAGTTTTATTTATATTTCTTATTTTGAAATATATGTCATAGTTTTAATTGAGATGATAACTTAACCGTTGCCGCCTAAACTTAAGTTTTAACCACTTTGAGAAAAAAAAAATCATAGCACCACGCAACAAACATATTAACATATTAAATGATCGGAAGCTTTAAACTCGAATTAATTAAAGTAAAATTAAAGATTGTGAAAGATTCTTCCAATCCTCATGATCTAATTATGTGGATTTAGGGATTGATTTGCTATCATCCTGGGACGATTTAATTATCAAAAAAATAGTCTTGGTAAATATAATTGTTTCAGGCATGTTTAGTAGGGGTATGAGAAATTGTGAACTATAATTGAACAGTTCCCCATAATTTAACGTTCACTAAGTGGTACAGTGATCGGGTCACTACCCCATAAATCCCAAAACCCATAATAAAAAATAATGGGAGATTGTCAAATACCATATTGTGCAATCCCCCCATCATATTTAATTTTATAGTTATAAATTTACCTGTTTATCCTTAATTTGACATATTTAGTTACATTGATGCCTTATAGAAATATTAAATTATATTAAAAAAGGGTAGAGCAGTAATTTAAATAATTGTGTCATTATTAATCTTTTATTGTTTAAAATAACTACTGGATATGGTGTGAGGAGGGACTGGCTATAGCTAGGGATCTCTATGGGGTTATCTAATGACAAATCTATTTTAGAAGCCCAAGCCCAATAAATCCTTTTAACTCGAATAATTTTTTCAAGTATTTGTTTTAAAAGCCCAATCTAGGGAGTCTTACTCTCCCCGATAAAAATGAAAATAAAAAATCATGTCCACCTTTTCTTTTCAATTCCATATTTTGAAAATATTTGAACCTAAATTTTAAGTTAGTCCATTTAAATCTTAAAAAAATTATTGTGTTCAACGATATGCCATCTCCCCGGGTAAAAATACCCAAAAAACATTCTAACCTAAGATTTTAAAAAAAATCAAAATTTGCCATTGAATATCTATCTTGCCTACTTTATACCAATAATTGTAGTGTCAATAAATATATAGACTTTTTTTTATCCTTAGCCGTGTGGGACAAGTTCCCCAATATTCCTCCCCCTCGAACAAAGGACCATTGGCCTCCCCTGGAACATAGGGCCACCGGGCCGGCATCCTCCCATGAACACAAGGTAAATTTATACGTCCTTAGCAGCTATGAATGACCTTAATCGGGGCACCACCTCCCCTAGAACAAAGGACTACCGACATTCGACATCCTGCGGATTTATCCACATGGCTAACTCCGAAACTTGGCTCCAATACCATTGTAAAGATTTTTTTTGACATTACATATCTTCACATTGATATGATATTGTCTATTTTGGGCCTAAACTCTCATAGTTTTGTTCTTGAGCTTTTACCCCCTAAAGGCATCGTACAAATAATTGTAATGTCCATCCATTTATACACTTATATTTTTCTTATCCTTAGCCGTGTGGGACAAGTTCGCCCAACCGGTCCAATCTCCGATTCCATAGCTTCGGTCAATTCTTCCTTTTGCATGTAGGAGATTCCAAGCTTGAAATTCGTTCTTCAATTTCGATTGCAAATGAGATTTTCTGCTCCAAGATTGTTTTGTTCCGCGCAAGCCATAATTTAGATTCCATACTAGTGCCAGAGAATTGGCTACATAATTCATATATGTATTATGTTTAGATAGACACTTGAACTGATGTATTTATCTGCGAAAGTCGCACACTTATTTAAATATTTTTTTTTCCGATAAAAAAAATTACCATAATCTTTTCAAGAAGTAACGTTAATAAGTATTATGCTTTGTGGGGATCCATATTTTTGCATAACTACAATGAACCTCCTAACAACACTCTTGAAGACTGCTTTAGACCATACAAAGCCTTCTTTAACTTGAATACTTCTCCCTTTTGGAACTGATTCGAAAAATCGGTTGGAGGTTCCATGTACACCTCTTCTTTGAGATCTCCATGTAAAAGGCATATTTTACATCGAACTAGTGTAGTGGCCAATCTCGATTTGCAGCAATTGAAAATAGTACCCCGATTGTGTCAATTTTGCCCACTGGTGGAAAGGTTTCCGAGTAGTTAATACCATATGTTTAAGTGTATCCTTTGGCATGATATCTCTCAATTGTCTGATCTGCTCTATGTTTGATGATAAATACCCATATGCATACAACAGGTTTCTCCCTTGCAGGCAGAAAACATTTTTCCAACGTTCCAATTTTGTTGAGAGCGACCATCTCAGCATCCATTACATCACGACATTCTTTACTCTCATGGGCCTCCTGCATTGTTCTCGGCACTTTCTCAGAGTACACTGCTGCAATAAATAACTTGGCCGTCGGAGATAGACTCCCCCTGGCCAGATTATCCATGGGGTACCTAGATACTCGTGGGATATGCTCAGGCTCATACCGCTTTGGAGGAATACCCCATGAGCTACTGTGCGATAGGATTTACTGATCTAGTAGTGCTTCTGGTTCTTCTGCAAGATCAGAATGACTAGCTGGTACAATGTCAGATAAAGAGTTATCATCAGATATACTTACCTCAGGATATTCGGTCGGGGATGGATCGTGGTTTGGCAGTGAGGGTTGTTCTATGTTAGCAAATAGATCTTCATGAGCCACCTTCCATTCGACCACTTCGACTGGACCAAGTAACCAACTCAGATGATCAACGGATGTCTTCCCCTGATTAGCTGAGTAGGTAGAATAAAAGTATTCGGTTTCAAGAAAGTCACGGTCCATAGTAACATACATCCGCTGATTAGGTGGATGAAAGCAACGATATCCTTTTTTATTGAGCCCATACCCCACGAAGACACATTTAAGAGCACACAATCTAATTTGGTTCGCTCAGATTTGGGAATATGAACATAGGCTGAACACCCAAAAACATTAGGTGGTAAGGCAAGGGTAGCTGGGATGTGTGTGTTAGTAGTCGGGGTTTGCATAGGTGTTTGAAGCTTGAGTATTTTGGTGGGAAGACAGTTTATAAGGTATATGGCAGTGGCGACGGCCTCAGGCCAAAAGGATTGAGGAACTCGGGACTCAATCATCATGGCTCGGGTGGTTTCAAGGATCAACTAATTTTTTCCTTTGGCCACACCATTTTGTTGAGGAGTGTGGGAACAGGTTTTTTGATGAACAAGGCCATTTTTGGAGAAGAATTGTTTCATAGGATGATTGACAAATTATCCGCCATTATCAGAATGGAGGATCCGAATTTTTTGTTGGAACTAGATCTCAATCATAGTATAAAGCTCACGAAATTTTTCAAACACCTCAGATTTATTTTGCAGAAAATAAACCCATGTCATCCTAGTGCAATTATCTAGGAAAAGTAGGTAATATAAAAAACTACCTGTACTGGGGTATCCCAGACGTCTGTGCCACAACCAGACTTGCTGATAAGATGTACCATGTGCAAGCATCGCATAACTGGACATCTCATCAACATAGTACAGCCCTCCCTGCTCAGTGCCACGTCCAAGGATCTCCCGTGTCCGAATATCCTGCAGTAAACAAAAATGAGGATAGATTAGCACACGACAGTTCAACTCCTTGGTCACATGGCTTATAGATAAAAGCTTTCATGACAGAGATGACACATAAAGGCAATTGGTTAATTTGAGATTTGGTGAAATCTCAATGGTTTCGGCTTTATCCACTGGTCAGACACCCCCATTGGCATTCTGAATAATTTTTGTCGAGACTCAGAGGGTGTGATGATATCTGCCAAAGAGTTGGTTATAGTGTCAGTGGCCTCACAGTCAATGAGCCATCGCCTTGCGGGTTTGGGAGAGTTTGCACTAGCATAGTAGGCAATGGATGGTGTGATCCCATCACAGTCATTATTCGGAGCAAGATCAAAACATCTTGGTCCAAAACATTTGGGATTTCTGAAGGATAATTTGGGTTCAGGGGTTTTCAGAACTTTTTGTGCCTGATGGGGTAGTTTTGGGGATTTTTGGGACTACTGGGGTATTTTTTTGGATTTTTGGGATTGCTAGGGTGTTTTAGAAATTTGTTGGAAGGTTGGGTGGTGTGGACTAGTCTGGAGGGTGGACACTTGAAAACCTCAAAGGAATGAGCTTTATTGCATGAATTGGTGATTCTATAAGAGGTAAAAAAAATCCTTCTCCCTTGTACCATCAAGTTGTGTAAATTAGCAAAGATCATTTGTCAAAAGATCTCTGAAATTTTTGTTATGTATGCTTAGCACACACTTATGTTTACGCTTCCACACGAATTTCGCATCATGACACGTAGTATAGCTTTCGGAGATCTTACAATACGGATTTCCACATGTCTGTGCCAATCTTGCCTTTAATGTGCCCCATGTGACTGGTGAACTGCTTCATTATGTCATTGTGTCCAATGTAACAAAGGTCGAACTAGGCGTAGATTGTTCTCCACAGTTCGTAGGCATAATTGCATTCAAGGAATAAATGTCCTAATGTCTTTGTTGCTGTTCCACAAAGAACACATCGCTGGACAAGCCCTTCAATGTTCACTCCCCTCTGGATAAGATTATCTATGGCTGGGATAAGCTGTAATGTTGTCCTCCAGCCCATCATCTGAATTCTTTTTGGAATGTATTTGTTCTAGACCACTGCAATACCTGCGATAGCATTACCTGCAAAACCCAAATTAGTCCGTATAATCTGATAAGCATAGGAAATAGAATACCTGACTGAAGAATGGCTAGTCCAGTTCCAATGGTCCAGTTCCATTGGTCCAGTTTTTGCATTAGTATTGTGGGTGATGCCATACAGTGGAGCATCTCTTGGAGTTTTTGTTGTTCTGTAGACCTTAAGATCCTTCTGAAGTTGAGTTCCCAGGAATTCCCCTGATTGAGCAGAGAGATATCCTCTACTGTTGCATTCCATTGAGTACTTAGTTTGTAGAGCTGGGCATATTGAATTGCCAAACATCCTTCTCCTGACCAATTTGATTTCCAAAATAATGACTTATCCCCTTTTGCCCAAAGTCAGGATCGTTCTTGAAGTGAACTACTGTTCTCTTCATAGTTTCCAAATTTCGGACCAATAGGTAGATACATTCCCAGGCATGGTTACCAGGTTCTGGTCATCTAGGTGATCCACTGTATGTAGATATTTCGATTGAATGACTCTGCACCACAGATTGTCCAGTTCCGTTCGTAGCCTCCAAAGCCATTTGGCTAACAAAGCCTTATTCATAATTGAGATATCTTTCACTCCTAGCCCCATTCCTGAATTGGTTTGCAGATACCTTGCCAACTAATACAATGAATTGGCAGGTTTGATGGCTGCGTGTTCTTCTAGAGGAAATTAGAGAGCATTTTTCTGATGGATTGGCATATCATCTTTGGTGCCTTGAATAGTGATAGGAAGTAGATAGGGGTACAAGATAATACTGACTTAAGCAAGGTCACACGACCAGCGAAGGCAAGCATTTTGTTATCACATTGCTTGATTCTGTTTCTTACAACCTCTAGTACTGGTTCACATAGGCTAGAACGTTTAGGATTCCATCCTACGGGAAGCCCAAGGTAAGTGAATGGAAGGGAGGCAATCTGGTAGTGCAGTAGTTCGGCAATCTGAACAAACATAATTATTTCAAGTTTATCTTTTATAGTTCCCGTTGCACGTAACTAAATGACCTCTTTGTGTATATATATAACTGGCATTGATTTAAGTGATTGACCTCTTTGCGTTGATAGGAAAATGCAATTATGGCGATTTGTTCTCTTTATCTTTACGAGATAAAAATGAAATAAAATCAAAGGGATATATTATCGGGCATATAGCTTCTATAAAAGACGATGAAATATGAACGCAATTCTATAATCTTAATAAATCACAGAAGATGAAGCACCTAATAATCTATTTGTTCCTTTTTTACATATGTGTGAGTTCTCTCGAAGCATGTCCCCTATTTTATCCGCGAGCGGATGTATACATTTACAATAATCTTCTTGAAAATTATGAGGAGTTGAAATTACATTGCGCTTCGAAGGGTGATGATCTAGGAATTCATATAGCTCCTAATCATCAATCTTATCATTTCAGCTTTTGTCCAAATGTTTTCAATACATTATACTTCTGTCATTTTTGGTTGGGATAAAAAAATAAAGCCTTTGTAGTTTATAAACACGGGGTTCACATCTTCTTTTGTTGGGTGGTACAAAGTGATTGTCCCATTACGATATGTGTGACGATGGGGTAAAGAAGGACGGTTGGGAAGGATAGATATCGAGATGGAAATAATAAAGAAAACTATGTACCCGAGAAATAAATAATGCCAATGCAACAGTGTAATGATATAAATTGTAAAATGCTAAATAGAGAGAAAGGAGAAACCTATTATTATTAGAAAGACTTCTTATCAACTTCGTGTTATTACAGGTCCTTTTATAGGACGAAAACTACAGACAATCATATTAAATGAAGGCATGCGGGAAGGCATGCATATTCTGTCTGCTACAAATCTTTAGGCGTGCAGCAAGTGATAAATGAGGCATGCCGCAATAATGCTCCAAATGTCCGCATGTGTCCTTGTCAATAATAATGCTCCAACACTCCCCCTCAAGATGGGCGAAAGATATCAACTAAGCCCATCTTGTTACAGAGTCTCTCAAGATCTAGGGAACTAAGACCTTTAATCAACACATCAACAATTTGTTCTTTGGTGACTATGTGATTCAGTTCCAACAACCTGCTATTTAAATTTTCCTTTATGAAGAACCTATCAATTTCTACATGCTTGGTCTATCATGTTGTACTGGGTTGTTGGCAATGCTAATAACTGCTTTGTTGTCACACCACAACTTTAATTTTGGATTAGGATCCATCTTGAGTTCAATAAGTATTGATCTCAACCAAATCAACTCAGCAATACTCGAGGCCATCGCTCTATATTCTGTCTCAGCTGTAGAACGAGCCACTACTGTCTGTTTCTTACTCTGCCAAAAGACTAGGATGCCTCCTACAAACATGCAATAAGCATATGTGGACCGTCTATCATCAGCACAGTTAGCCTAGTCTGAATCACAGTATCCCTCGATATTTAGATGTTCACTCTTTCTAAAGATCAATTCTTTTCCTGGTGCATTCTTCAAGTATCTCAATATTTGTGTACGGCATCCAGGTGACCCTTTCTAGGGTCATGCATATACCTACTAGCCATACTCATAGAAAATGATATATCAGGTTGAGTATAATTTAGGTATATTAGTCGACCTACCAACCTTTGACACGGCTCCCTATCAACTGGCTCACCTGCTTCTGCACTCAACTTCAGCCTCTGGTCAATCAGCATGTTAGCGGGCTTGCAACCCAACATACCTGTCTCCTGGAGCAAATCTAGAACATACTTTCGTTGGGATAGAATAATTCCATAGGGACCACGAGCTACCTCAATTCCAAGAAAATATTTCAACTGGCCCAAATCCTTTACCTCAAATTCTTTGCCCAGTCTTACCTTTAATTTTGCAATATCGCTATCATCATCACCTGTAATGATCATGTCATCCACATATACTGCTAGCACATTGGTATGACTCCCATGATACCTGAAGAATACAGTATAATCAGCATTGGTTTGCTGATAACCCATGCCAATCATAGCCTTCCTGAACCTGTCAAACCAGGCTCGAGGATTTGTTTCAAACCGTACAATGATTTTTCAAGTTTGCAAACCTGACCCTCAGTTTGAATGGTGCCAAATCCTGGTGGAATCTCCATATACACTTCTTCTTCCAGATCACCATGAAGAAATGCATTCTTGACATCTAGCTGATGCAAGTTCCTTCCCTTATTTGGTGCTATAGAGACCACAGTTCTGGTTGTGCTCATTTTTGCCACGGGTGCAAACGTTTCATCGTAATCAATCCCATATACTTGACTGTATCCTTTGGCTACTAGTCGTGCCTTATAGCGCTCCACTTTGCCTTCGGGGTTCTGCTTCACAGTAAACACCCACTTACATCCAACAACCTTCTTACCAGGAGGTAGTGGCACAAGACGCCATGTTTTATTATTTGCAAGAGCCTCAAGTTCCTCTATCATTGCCGCTTTCCATCTCGAGTCTGCTTTAGCCACCTGCTAACACTTAGGAATAGAGACAATGTCCAAAGATG
>JAOWBN010032179.1:0-21905 GCA_028565015.1 Pinguicula moranensis | reverse complement strand
ATCTCTGTAGACACATAGTCTATATATAGAGATATACTTGGGTAGTTAGACGGGCTTGTGGTTAAGTGGGCTTAAAACTTAATTAATTAAACAAATTAATTAATTAGTCTTTATTTAATCCAACACTTACTGAGACAGAGGATCTCCCAGGCTAGGTCACCATGATATCTTTCTGTCCATGGAGCTGCCCCCATATTAATTTTCTTTGCATTTTGTTTATCAACTGGATGATTTTCTTAGGCACCTTGTAAACAGATAAGACAACATATGTTTATAAGCATCATAGTTCTATACATGGGATAAAAATGATTTTTAGTCCTTTAGGTAGCTCTCATCTTCATCTAATTCAGGTAAGGATTTTTGAGCCTTGGTATTTTCAGTTAGCATGCTGGCTCTAGGAGTTCTTTGAGGTTCTTAAAATGCTTGGCTGCTTGCTTTTCCCTGCCCACCGTTGCCAAACTGTCACCCTAATTGTTATTCTTACTCCCTCTGAATACAATTGACCACTTCAAGCAGGTATCCCTATACTCATGGAGGAACTTGGCAAATGCTCTCTGTTCCTTAAACTTCTAGACATAACCATCCCTAAGCTATCCACTTTGGCATAGCATCACAATCTGTCTCTACCCTCACGTGAAAAGTTCTTGCTACTTGCAAATCCTGAGCCCAGTTGCCAAACATGAATATTGCACACCTCTACCATAGCCTTCGTATCCAGCATATAAGAGTTCACCACTGTGGGCTCTAATGGCATATGCTCCACCTCTATTCCATCTTCACGCTACCATCCGGATTTAACTTCACCCACTCAAGAAGAGGCCTTTACACGCCCAAGAAATCAGTCCATCTTAAAATGAAAACCATTAGTCTGCAGCAAAATTTTTAAAACTTTACAAGGAAAGAACATAACAATTATACCTCCTTGGATCCCGTAGATGTAGTACCACTATTTGCTGCTGCAGTGAGTACTCGATTCTGAGTGGAAAATGCCCTTAATCTGGAATCAACACCTAGAACCTGCTGATATAACTAAAATACAACATAAAATTTTTAACAAGGTTTTCTCTGCCATTTCAGATTTGCATTTATAAAGTAGGTATATCACCTGTTTGCAGTTTCGTAGCATTGCCTATTGTTTTGGTATAACCTTAGATAATAATTGATAAGAATCTTTGTCGAACTTGTGGCAAAATTCCACCCTATTCGATATTCAAAGGGCACGATCTACGAGACAAATTTGTTGTGCTTTGGCCTGGGGACAAATTTGTTGTGTTTTCGGCTGAGGACAACTTGTGTCAACCAACAAGAAGTCATATTTTTGTGTAACCGAGAACACCACCAAATTATCCACTGAAAGCAACTTGTGCTAACCAAGAATCAATGATAAGTTCTTGAATGAATTTGATGCCACTTGAATAAGAAGAAAAGATAAGTAAAAAATTGGTTTAAAACCAGAACTAATCTCACATAAAATTGCATAAAAACTAGAATGAATATTGTGCTGTGTTCGTGCTCCTTTATATAGGCAAGGGGGGTGAATTTTGGACTCCTAAATTACATAGAAAATGTGTCCTACTAGTTAGGAACAACCTAGTTTAGATAATAACAAATAATGAAATAATTTTATCTAAATAGCTTTGGATAAGAAAAGAATATTTTGGATAATCTTTGTGAAAAGAATTTCCTTATCCATGAGATATTTCATTAATTGCTTGGACTTGGTCTTTATTCACACCATGTCCACTCCACACGTGCACTTTTAGGTTGGGACTTCATCTTGGAACATGACTTTGATCATGGTTATGGTTGGGCTTATTCAATTGGGTGTGTGGCCCACTAAGTATAAATGGGCCTTGAGGTCCATTTATTTTTTCTCGAGCCCAACCTCATTGGATCATTAAGTTTAAGGTCTTTTTGAATTTATTGGCTCTTAGGCGTGTAATTGGGCCTTCTTGAAGTTTTATTGTTGCAACTACATCTCACCATCGTTGGGCTCGCCAATGGGCTCCACTTGTACGTTCTCTTGGTCCCCGCCACCTGATGGTTTGGGTGCAACTTTGGTTGCATCAATAATCTAATTAAAATTTATATAGATATAATATATATATATATATCTTCAGGCCGAAGTATCTAATTCTAAATGCGGAAGAAGTCTAAACATGTCATAGATCTAATATATTAAGTATCTTGGTGGTATATGCATTAACTTTAAAATTAAATTAAATATACTCGCACATGTAAATATGTAAATAAACCAACTCCCGTATAATACATGATGTTTATATGCATAGGGTAAATAAATCTAAGGAAAAAAATCAGATGCGTTACACTTGAAGACATCCAAACAATTCTCGCTCACAAGGAAAAATGCATTCTTCTTATATGCTTTGAAACAACCAAGGTTTTTGAGCTATATCCTGGGACTATACTTCAAGACGGTGTATCTTTTTTACACTTTCAAAAAAATATACAAGACACGCCCCAAAACTCACTATTTGGGTATATTCAATCTCAACACATGAGCAAAGATCTAATGATCAAGAAAAACTCTCTTTTTCTCTCAACCTTGCTATATGGCCGCCACCCCCTTAGGCTTAGGAATTTCGAAAATTCTGATTTTCCGTAGTGTCAAGAATAGTATCAAGTTGTATTGCCTTATATTAATACTAAGGAGTTTAGGCCAATATAAAATTAGTAGTTCCCTATATTAGAACCAACTAATAAGGAAATATAATTCTCGAACATATAGGACTCTCTTAATTAAATCATTATTGGGCTCTTAATTAAATCTCATTTAATTAAGTCCAATAAAAATTTAATTATATTTCCCCAATCCAAAGTAGACTCTAATTTTTATTTTTATAGAAAATACAAATATGAAAAACTATTTAAGATACAATGGGGACCGCGCCACCCCTTTCATTGGACCGCCGCCCGGAGAGACCGTTGTGCGCGACTAGAGTACCATGCATGTCTCGGACGTCTAACACCCGTGCATTAAGCATGACCCTGCCATGGGCATGTCCCACACGCATGAGTTGTGTGCGCGCTACCAGCATCTGACAAATGTTGGCGCACGATGCTATGCACAATCTTTCGATCAAGGCTTGGCTTAGGGCCTACGTACCGCCTGGCTGAGGCGAGTACAGTGTACACAATGCGCACCGCGCCATGTTCGCATGCCCGTTTCCCCAATCATGCGACTCTTTCTCGAACGTGCGACACATCGTGCTTGTGCCTGTGTGCGGCCGTTTGCACATGTCTTTGCTCGTTTCTCATTTTCTCAAAATGTTTGCCTTCTTTTCCAATGTTTCGTAAACTTCTCAATATAGCATGTCTATTTATTTAGAGCAATTACAAACAAAGTACTATGTTCTTTGTGGGCTAGCTCAAGACCAATGAAATCATAGAGTGAGTTCCAAACAGATTAATCATCGCGCATTAAACATTTTTGCCGAGTCACTAATCATTTAGCTTCGTGAACATATCAATTTAGTTACAAAGTTGAACTCTAATCTCTTATGGACTTTCTTACTCGAAGATTACTCTAGGATCGTCTATTGATATGATTATTGTATATACACTATCCTTCACTCAAGGTTCACAAATAGGTTTAGGTCCAATGTTCGTTAACCCACCTAAATGCATCTTGCGCCACGAGTACCGTTTGTTCTCTAATGAACAACTTAATTTGATGACTCTTCATTCGATGGACGAGTGCTCTCGTTCAAATCCTGCACAAACCCCTCATTTTAACCATGATTCAATTGCCTCTCCTACGGAGCCAATCTATCTTGTACCAAAGATTCCCGGTTATCCAATTCATTCAGCTCCAAAGATGAAAGGAATTTGGCATGTGCAATACTAGTGAGGTCTTACCAATCAAGTCAAATAACCAAACGTCACTAGAGTCTCTCAAGGCAATCAAGATTCAGACAACTTATATATGATCATCTTCATGACGAGATAGGAGTATCTTCGACTAACGGAAATTAAAGAACTCACTATCACATCCCAGTTAGTCCTATATAGAAACACTTTTCCACATATAAGAGTCTCCATCTAGGTGACACTACAACGAAGGCTTGTATCAGTCGTTTCCTTCACAAGGATTTATGGACAACTCTAATGGTCATATTAAACGTTAACATTCCTCTTAGCGTCCAAACAATTAAATTCAATCGACCGCGGACTTAATTTTAGATTGCAATCTTGAAATTCAGTCCTCCACAAGATATTTCCTGCTGGACTATCAAGGTATATCTATTGCAATCATGGAATTTTATCGATGCTTAATTTTATGACATAGTTGGAATATAACATAAGTAGGGATAGAACATATTGCCTTTATTGTTATCTTTATGTGAATCCAAATGGTGGGCAAGGTCGTGGTGATGCATTTATTGGTAGAGGTTTGAACACTTGGAGTCAGAATTCAAAATTGAGAGATCATTTTGACAACGAAAATTGTAAAATATGTGAAATATCTCATATGCCCCTTACTAAATGTGTGAAAAGTAAAAAAAAACTTGCAAACTCTTTCGAAATATATGTATAAGTTCTCCACACGTGATATGGCATGATCTCCATCGTGGACTCTCTGCCAGATCGAATAGATGACATTAAGGCTTCCGCGTGATGCCTCGATACCCTGCTTTGACCGCTTCAATCAGATCAAACGACAACAATTCTCTCTCAAAACACCGCTGCTCTCCGATGGCGAATGGCGGTGATTCGAGCTATTCTTGTGTACTCTGGTCAAAAATCCTTCTCCTTCACTCACTAATTCGAGTTCGCACACCAGATTAGCCTGAAATATTTGGTTGAATCATGTTAGTTTGTTGTTGTTTGTTGGACAGAGGTCCACAAATTGTAAACCTTCGGGTTAGAGTGAATCCTAGGATTCTTACTTCGTTCCTTCGATAGCTTGGTTAAATCTTCAAGAATCTTTCAAGAATCTTTTGAGATTCTTGAAGGCGCTTGTAAAACTCCTTATCATTCGAAAGATCCGTGCAATAACAGAGCAGCGATAACTTTTTTGAGGCTCAATGTGGAGGTAATCAGCATCTAAGGAACAGGTGAACCACGAGACTTAGATCCGGTGTCATTTATTTTCGCTATTCTTCAATTATGTTTTCAAGAAGTTTACTGACAATTCATTTATGTTTTGAGTGCGTCAATATCTGAGATCTGTTTCAACAAGTGGTATCAGAGCAGGTGAAAGTGAAATCTCAGATTCAATGAACTGTCATAAGGATCATTGGTATTACTGGGCAGAACCTTTGAGAACTAAAGGCTAAACGAGGATCTAACCTCATATAACCTAACATTGATAGGTGGGGTAACAATTTCTGTTATTCATTTTGTAAATCTAGTTGAACTGCTAGGCTGAGTTGCTGAAAAACTTTACTGCTTTGGCTTGTAGCCATCTATGTGATGATCTGTGAAGATCTTTACTACTTTGGCTTGCAGCCACCTACATGTTGATATGTGAAAATCACCTAGAAATACAACTACTATGTCAAGTAGGATTAAAATTAACCTTTTTGATGGTAAAGAAGATTTTAACAGTTGGAGTAAGAGAATGAAAGCCCTATTATCTCACCACAAAGTACATTATTCTCTGTGTAATGACTTAGAAAAGTGGCCTGAGGCTGCAGAGATTAAAGAAGAAGCATATAATCTGATTATTCTTAATCTGGCTGACTCTGTATTAAGAATGATTGATGAAGATGAAGATCCCTTAAAACTATGGAAAAAACTTCAATCCTTATATGCATCTAAAACTGTAACCAACCTGATTCTAGTCAAAGGTGATTTATTTTCTTTTAGGATGGATCCCTCTAAACCATTAGATGATAACCTAGATGAGTTCTTTAAATTAAATCAAAACTTGAAAGGAACTGAGCACGAATTAAATGATGTGAGTCAATCTATGATTATGCTAAATTCTCTGCATGAAGATGTTTTGGTTGTAAAAAATGCCTTGCAATACTTAGGAACCATACCTAAACTAGAAGTCATAATATCTGGACTTAGAGAATTAGAGATTAAGAATAGCAGAAACTTAACTAGTGCCTTCTTTGTAAATGCTAAACCTGAACACACTGAAAATAAAAATACAAATAGATCTGATGACAAAGGTAAATTCAGAAATGAAAGAAACTTTAAAAAAAGATAGGAGAGGTTAGGATAAAGAAAATGAAGAAAGAGAATGTTTTTACTGTCACAAAATTGGTCACATCATTAAAGACTGCTATAAATTGAAAAATAAAAGGTCTGAAAATCATGAATTAAATATAGCTGCAAAACCCTGATGAAGAAGATAGTGAAGTGCTTTTTGTATCAAAACCTGCAGCTGAAGCACTTACTATGAATAGTGAGTCTATAAGCAATGAATGGGTATTAGACTTTGGGTGCACATATCACATGTGTCCCCATAAAGCCTAGTTTACAAATTTAAATGAATTGTACTGTAGAAAGGCACTGGATTAGTAAACTTAAAACTGTCAAATGAAAATCAAGTCAGCCTTATAGATGTTCGTTTTATTCATGATTTAAAAAGAAACCTAATATCCTTAGGAGCTTTAGAAGAGTCTGGCTGCATGTTTTCTTTACAAAATGCCCTGCTAAGTGTCTTTAAGGAAAATCTAATTATCCTTACTGCTAAGAGGAAAAATAGACTCTACTTTCTTGATGGAAACCATAAGATGCTACTTGATAATTGTGCAATTGCAGTGTCTACCTCTGAAAACACAAAACTATGGCATCTTAGGCTAGGTCACATGAGCATAAAAGGACTTACAATCTTGCATTCATCTGGATGCTTAGGCAAAGGTAGAATCTCTGATCTTGACTTCTGTGAAGCTTGCATTCTTGGAAAACAACATAGGACAAAATTCCCTAAAGGCATTCATTGTTCTAAACGCATACTTGAGTACTTGCATGCTGATCTTTGGGGATCTGAGGAAATTCTTACTCACGTTGGCAGTAGATATTTCTTAAGTATTGTAGATGACTTTAGCAGGAGGGTCTGGGTACTTCTGTTACAAACAAAAGATCAAACATTTTCTACATTCAAAGAATGGAAAACTTTAGCTGAAAATCAAACAGAAGTTAAGTTAAAATATCTTAGAACAGATAATGGCCTGGAATTTTGTAATAGTAATTTTGACAGTCTGTTTCAGAATTTGGTATCACTAGATACAAAACAGTAAGATACACACCCCAACAAAATAGGGTGGCTGAAAGAATGAACAGAACTCTGTTAAATAAGGTTAGAAGTTTGCTAGTAACCTCAGGACTAAATAAATCTTTTTTGGGGGAACCTGTAAGGAATGCTGGTTACTTAGTAAATAGAAGCCCTTCTTCAGCTTTGGCCTTCAAATGCCCTATATTTGTCTGATCCGGAAGAGACCATAATCTGATTCATCTTAGGGTGTTTAGGTGTGGAGCATATGCTCACACAAAGTCTGGAAAATTAGATCATAAATCCTCTAAATGCATATTTCTTGGTTACCAAAAAGGCACTAAGGGGTACATGCTCTGGGATAGGAGTGTTCCTGGTATTAAAATTCTTATAAGCAAAGATGTCATATTCAATAAAACAGACTTTCCCCGTGTGTCTAACCATCAAGCAGAGACATCAATTGAGAAAAAAAGGAAGGGAGTGCTCCTTTCAAGGTGGAGTTTGACAGAGAAACTCTATCACAAGAGTCTGCTGAGAGTACTGATGCAAATCAGTTGCTCTCTGAACCTGGTCAGATTCAATCTGACCAGTCCCAATCCTTAATCTCAAATAGTTCAGCTGAACAACCCCTTGAAGTTCTCTATAGTATAGCTAGAAATAAAGGAGTTAGAGATAGGAAATTACCTCAAAAATTTGCAAAATTTGCTGAATTAGTTGAATTTGCATTCTCAATTGATAAAAATGTGTGTTGTGCTGAACCTGATACCTATCATGCTGCCATCAATTCTGATCACTCTGAAAATTGGAAAAATGCCATGCTTGAAGAAAGGAATTCTGTTAAGAAAAATGAAACCTGGAAATTAGTGCCTAAACCTAAGCACATAAAAACTGTTAGTAATAAATGGGTATTCAAAATAAAAGAAGAAATAACCAAAACTGACCCTTATGTCTTTAAGGTTAGGTTAGTGGCCAAGGGATATTTACAAAAGTAAGGTATAGACTATAATGAGTTTTTTTCTCCTGTTGCAAAATACAAAATCATTAGGTTGATGATTGCTTATGTGGCTAGTTGTGATTTAGAACTAGAACAACTTGATGTAAAAATAGCTTTTCCAAATGGTGCTTAGAAGAAGAAATTATATGAACCAACCTTCTGGATTTGTAGATAAAGAAAAACCAGACCATATATGCCTACATAGAAATCACTCTATGATCTAAAACAGGCACCCCGCCACTGGTACAAAAAATTTGATACATATATGCTAAAATTAGAGTTTCTACGAAGCAGTTGTGATCCTTGCCTATACTTCAAATATGTTGATAATGCGCCTGTATTTTTACTTTTATATGTTGATTATATGCTTTTAATCAGTGAGTCAAAA
Organism: Pinguicula moranensis; assembly: GCA_028565015.1. Lineage (NCBI taxonomy): Eukaryota > Viridiplantae > Streptophyta > Magnoliopsida > Lamiales > Lentibulariaceae > Pinguicula > Pinguicula moranensis. The sequence goes on along the minus strand of JAOWBN010032179.1, from coordinate 13,334 downwards.
TCTGAAATAGAACAACTAAAACAACAATTAAAGGGTGAGTTTGAAATGAAGGATTTAGGAGCTGCAAAAAGAGTATTATGGACAGAGATACTTAGAGATAGAGATGCAGGGACATTAAAAATCCATTAATCTGTGTACTTACAAAAGCTGCTCAAAAAATTTGAACTTTATAGCCTTAGATCAGTCTCTCCCATTAGCTCCTCACTTCAAACTTAGCAAAAGTCTATGTCTAAACTCTCCAACTGAATCTGAAAAAATGGATGAGTTGCCTTATGCAAACCTACTTGGATCCCTTATGTACTCTATGGTCAGCACTAGGCCTGGCATCGCCTTTGTGGTGCTGTCATGTCCAGGTCAAGAACATTGGTCTGCTCTTAAATGGACAATAAGATATTTAATAGGAACAGAAAAACTAGGATTATGCTACAAGAAAAGTGAATCTGAAAAGAACCTTGTTGGCTACGTTGATAGTGATTTTGCTGGAGATCTAGACTCCAAAAAATCAACAACAAGCTATACTTTCTTGTTCTGTGGGAACTGTGTAAGCTGGAAGTCTCAGCTTCAACATGTTGTAGCCCTTTCAACCATAGAGGCAAAATATATCGCCTTAGCAGATAGTTTCAAAGAAGGCTTATGGCTTCAAGGACTCCTAAAAGAGTGTAAAATCTGTTATTCTATTCCTACCATTTATTCTGATAGTCAATCAGTAATTCAATTAAGCAAGAATCCTGTTTTTCATGAGCGCACCAAACATGTAGATGTCAAATTTCATTTTATTCGTGATATCATCTCTGAGAAATTAATTGAACTCAAGAAAATTCATACCGACTCCAATTCAGCAGATTCAAGCACCAAAATTGTAACCCAAGTAAAATTTCAAGCTTGTCTGAAACTGCTTGGAATGAATTAAGTTTCTTGTTTTCTTGGAATGAATTAAGTTTCCTATTTCTCTTGAAATGAATTAAGTTTCCTGTTTTCTTGAAATGATTTAAGTTGTTTGCTTGCTTAGAATGATTTAAACTTCTTGTTTCCTTGAAATAAATTTAACTGTTTTCTTGTTTGAAATGAGTTAAGTCCCTTGTTTTCTTGAAATGAATCAAGGTTCCTGTTTTCTTGAAATAAATTAAGTTTCTGAAGCTGCTTGAAATGAACCAATGTGTGAGTGTATAGAATGAAACTAACTTGTTGATTTCAGGTTTGGGTGGCGCTGCAAGGAAGAACTCACTGCCCTGTTAATTTTTTACTTCACTATAAATCCATTTTCTATTTTTAAACCTACTTTGTCAAAAACCTAGTTGATGAGGTTTTTCAAGGTGGAGATTGTAAAATATGTTAAATACCTCATCCGACCCTTACTAAATGTGTGAAAAGTCAAAAACACCCTTGTAAACTCTTTCGAAATATATGTATAAGTTCGAATCTTAGCCGTTGGATCAGACACATCCAACGGCCACCTTTCTGTAGATCCTCGGGAATCCACACGTGATATGGCATGATCTCCACCATGCACTCTCTGCTAGATCGAACAGCTGACATTAAGACTTCCGCGTGATGCCTCGATAACCTGCTTCGACCGCTTCGATCAGATCAAACGACAACAATTCTCTCTCAAAACACTGCGGCTCTACGATGGCAAACGGCGGTGCTTCGAGCTGTTCTTGTGTACTCTGGTCAAAAATCCTTCTCCTTCACTCACTAATTTGAGTTTGCACACCAGATTAGCCTGAAATATTCGGTTGAATCATCTTAGTTTGTTGTTGTTTGTTGGACAGAGGTCCACAAACTGTAAACTTTCGGATTAGAGCGAATCTTAGGATTCTTACTTCGTTCCTTCGATAGCTTGGTTAAATCTTCAAGAATCTTTTGAGATTCTTGAAGGCGCTTGTAAAATTCCTTACCATTCGAAAGATCCGTGCAATAACAGAGCAGTGGGCATTCTTTCGAAGCTCAACATGGAGGTAACCGGTATCTAAAGAACCGATGAACCACGAGACTTAGATCCAATGTCATTTATTTTCGCTATTCTTCAATTCTGTTTTCAAGAAGTTTACTGACAATTCATTTATGTTTTGAGTGCGACAATATCTGAGATCTGTTTCAACAAAGATAGTATTCATAATCTTGAAAGAATGAAATGTTTAAATCTAATGAATCGGGAAATCACAAGAAGCATCGTGGTTTTACTAAGTGGGAAAAGATAAAAAGATAGAGCTGAGTATCAAATAATGCAAAAGTTGATTGTGTTCGATTTCTACTGAGAGAGGGAATGACATTTTGAGGTAATGATGAGTCTGAGTTATCAAGCAACAAAGAAGGTTACATTGAACTCTTTATGTGTCGTGCTGATCACAAGGAGAGCATAAATAATATTTTATTCAAAATGCTCCTCATAAGTCACAATTGATTGCACCAGATATTTTGAAGGATATTTCTATTGTTGTTGCGGCTGAAACTAGTTATGCAATTAACAAAGATATTGGTGAGTCATATTTCACGTTTTAGTTGATGAATCTTGTGTACATCAACAAAAGAACAAATGTAAACTGTTTTAAGATACGTGAACAAAGGAGGAAAGATATTAAACGTTTTATTGATATTGATCATGTTCAAGGTATTGCAGCTTCATTGAAGAGCTCTATTTACAGATTAAGCATATCAAGATTGTGAGGTCAAGGCTATGACAGAGCAAGCAATATGCAAGGTGAGCTTAAAGGTTTGAAAAGTCTCACTTTACAACAAAATCCATATGTATTTTATGTTCATTGTTTTAGTAGCTATTGCCAAGTCTCATTTTGAAAACCAACATCTTTATGAAGTCACGTTAAAAGTAGCTAGTATATTTGTAGCTTCTTTCAAAAGCAACATATACTCAAAAATGTTAGACTATACCTAGATAAGGAAAGATTTGGCTACCCCATGTAAAAGGAAGGATTGACTAAAATCAATCCTTACCTTAATACCCAAATCTTTCCTTACACAAGACAATCACTTCCTATAAACATGGGTGTAAATTATACGTTTGTATATGAAAAACATAGAGATTTCTCTACTTTCCGCTCTAACATGGTATCAGAGCCGATGGTGAATTCTTGATTCAGCCATACGGTTGTCATTATCTACCCCAATGTCGAATAACAAGGAAGAGCGACAACCACCATTGGCGTCACTCGATTCCCAGATTAACCAAGATCAGACCAAAACTCTACCCTCATCACTTCAGCCCCAAAACCATTTCTTTCTCTAAACCAAAGCATTCAAATCACTGTGAAACTCAATCCAACCAACTACAGCCTAAGGGCACGACTCGTTCGGGTGACTGTTGGTGGCCGGGGATTATCTCACCTCACTGGCCTACCCCCAGCCCTGGCAACACAAGATTCGTCCTTCCCGCAATGGGAACAAGAAGATCTCAATATCATCTCCTGGCTACTGAGTTTGATGGAACTCGACATCCTGCTTCAATATGCCGAATATCCCACGACAAAATCTATATGAGATGCCTTGTCTACGACTTTCGGCAGTGAAGGGGGCGGGTTACCGATTTATGACCTTACCCTTCAAGCAGCAAAATTAACTCAAGGTTCCGGATCTCTGGAGGACTTCTATGGTAAACTACAACGCATATTGATGGTCATTGATCGTAGGCAGCCCACCCAATGAAATACGAGGAAGATATCGCTATCTACAATCGATTGAAACAGGAGACTCGCCTGTTTCAATTTTTGGCCAGAATATCAGATGATTTTGACTCCATCCGGCGCGATCTGTTGAAAGAATGCCCTCTACCTTCAGTTGAAGTCGGCTACACGACTGTCCGACGAGAAGCTGCTAGGGTGGAGATTCTCCACACCCGAACCCTCGACGATGCTACATCACAAGGCGTCGCCGGTGGATTTTCCGTGCGTAACCGGCCGGATCAGTCCAGACCCCATCCAAAAACATCATCCCGGCCGGTTCCCGTGGATAAATTCAAACTTTATTGTCGGGACTGTGATAAAAAGGGTCACGGCACTGAAGGCTGCTTTCACCGTATCGGATTTCCAGATTGGTGGTTCGATCCAAACAGGAGAAAAGGAAAGAATTCGTCCATGGCCGCCACCTCGGGCAACCCTGAGGTCACCAAATCGGGCGGCGAACCATCGGCTAACAGACCGCCACAAGGCGGACCACCGGGCTTCGGTGGAATTTCAGTGAACGTACCGGAGAATCGCGACGCATGTATCGGATTTAAGGATTTATTATCCCTAAATCCATTTTCTGCTTTATGCACATTGGACCCTGTTGTTCCTGATAATTGCAGTGAAGTTCCTGAAGTTTTTAGTACTCCAGCCGAGGTCCCCGTGTCCTCTGATATTCCGGAAAACACCCCAGTACTATCAAAACCTTCCAAATCAGCACCACCACTCCCTGAAATTCTTGAACCCCCCAGATCTTTCAACCAATCCGAAATCAGACTCTATTAATTCCAAAATATCCCAACCACTGCACAAGATCCCCAAAATTTCCAACCTATCCCTTAAATCCCCTCAAAACCCGCCCCGAGCCTATTCTGTCACGACCTTGGCGGCCAACAAATGTGATTTATGGCTACTTGATAGTGGTGCCACTGAAACTATGACATACAACCCGTGAGATTTTAGCTCATATTCCTCATCACGACGGAGCCGTATTCAGACCGTCAATGGGGGATTCTCTTCGGTCCAGGGAACTGGTTCTATAAAAATCTCTCCTACCATAAACCTACAAAATTGCCTATATGTCCCTTCGCTATCCTGCAAGCTTCTTTCTATTAGCCAAATTACCCGAGAACTTAACTGCATGGTACTCATGTTTCTTCACTTCTGCTTATTACAGGATATCAGGACGAAGGAGATCATTGGGCGTGGCACTGAGCGAGGGGGGCTCTACTATGTGGATGACGTGGTCAGACCGATCACTGCATTACTTGCTGAGGGTAATATGGCTCGCCAGTTGTGGTTGTGGCATCGCCGTCTGGGACACCCATCATCAGGGTATCTCAAAAGTATTGTTTCCTCAGTTTTTTCACAATTCTAGTTCCTTTACTAGTGAGACTTGTGTTTTTTCAAAACATCACAGACATTCGTTTCCTTTGAGTACTACTACTTCTCGTGAACCATTCTCCTTAATCCATTTAGATGTTTGGGGACCTGCTCCATGTACTAGTCGTGAAGGGTTCAAATATTTTGTACTGTTTATTGATGATTGCACTCGAATGTCTTGGATTTATTTTCTAAAACGAAAATCTGATGTCTCCCTTAGATTCATTGACTTTCATGCTCTTATTCATACTTAGTTTCCAAAAGAAAATTCGTATCCTCCGATTCGATAATGGGGGGAAATTTGTTAATACCCAATTAAAACCTTTTCCGACAACAAGGCATCATCCATCAAACTACCTGTTCATACACCCCCCAACAAAATGGCATCGCTGAACGAAAAAATCGCATTTTGTTAGAAATCACTCGGGCCCTCCTCCTTGAGTCTCAAGTCCCTACTAGTTTCTGGGCTGATGCGGTTGCTACAGCAGCATACCTCATCAATCGCCTTCCTACCAAGGCCCTCAAACTCAAAACACCCCTACAAACTCTTTGCACCCTTACTGATGTTCCGTCCATCCTCACACTCCAACCTCGGATCTTTGGGTGTACTGCCTATGTCCATGTCCCTAAGGTCGATCGCACTAAGCTTGAGTCATGTGCAGTTAAATGTGTATTCATTGGTTATGGGCCACATCAGAAGGGGTATCGGTGTTTTCATCCTTCCACTCGTCACCTATATACCACTATGGACTGTGATTTTGTGGAAATTGAGTACTACTATACCAACCACTCCAGTGGTCAGGGGGAGAAAAAAAACTATTGATGACCCCTTGAGCTGGTTGGACATGACACATGTCAGTGAACTAATGGAAGATTTCTCTCATAAACCCCCCCGCAAGCGGTCCATGAGCCCAATGACTCCTTGTCCGGTAAGTATTCCTGAGCCAGATCTGAATATTTCTACTGATGATTGTATTGAGCCTGCAGTACCATCTTTGGAATAAATAAACTGAGAACAATCACAATATGTTCTACCATTGAGGAGTACTCGGGGCATTCCCCCCAAAAGATTCAGTCCAGAACAGACATAAAAAACATCCAAGTATCCTCTGGCTAAGATAACCAGGGGGAGCCTAAGTATTGGAGCCAAGGCATATACTACTGCAGTGTACTCAGAAAGGATTCCACGAACAGTGGATGAAGCACAGCAAGATGAGTTATGGTGTCAGGCAATGCAAGCAGAAATGGATGCCCTAAATAAAAATCACACTTGGGAATGATGTATACTCCCCAAAGGAAAGAAGCCAGTAGGTTGTCGATGGGTATTCACCATCAAACGGAATGCAGATGGAACAGTGGAGAGGTATAAAGCACGATTGGTAGCCAAAGGTTACACGCAGACATATGGACTGGATTATTCAGAAACGTTTTCCCCAGTTGCGAAAATTGACACTATAAGGGTATTATTCTCGATAGCTGCCAACTTGGACTGGCCACTACACCAATTCGATGTTAAGAATGCATTCCTACATGGAGAATTGAGAGAAGAGGTCTACATGGAACCACCATCAGGATTTGTTGGCACATTTCACCAAGATGAGGTATGTAAGCTCATAGAGGCGCTCTATGGATTAAAACAATCCCCACGAGCATGGTTTGGAAGATTTGCTACAGCAATGAAGAAATACGGGTATAATCAAATTAATGCTGACCATACTCTGTTTCTACATAGGAGAGGTGACAAGATTACCTGTCTAATTATATATGTTGATGATATGATTATCACCGGAAACGATGATGCAGAGATTAAAGAACTGAGGAAGAAATTGTTTCAAGAATTTGAAATGAAGGACTTAGGAAAGTTGAAGTACTTTCTGGGAATAGAAGTCTTGAGATCAAAGGAAGGTATTGCTATATCACAAAAGAAGTATATATTTGATCTCTTGGCGGAGACTGGACTTCTAGATTGCAGACCAGTGGACACACCAATGATTCCAAATAAGAAGTTAAAAATTGATGATAAGGCTGATCGAGTAGATCGAGAACAATATCAGAAGCTAGTTGGTAAGTTAATATACTTATCACACACCCGACCCGACATCGCATATGCAGTAGGGATTGTCAGTTAATTCATGCATAAGACACAAGTAGATCACATGGAAGCAGCCATGCGAATTGTTAGATATTTGAAAGGATCGTCAGGAAAAGGCATTGTATTTCGCAAGCATGGACATCTTGATATACATGGATACACAGACGCTGATTGGGTAGGAAATCCAGTTGATAGACGATCAACATCAGGATATTTCACCTTAGTCGGGGGCAATCTGGTGACTTGGAAGAGTAAAAAATAGAAAGTGGTGGCACTCTCTAGTGCTGAGGCTGAGTTCAGAGGGATTGCACGAGGTCTTGCTGAAATATTATGGCTAAGCAAATTGATGATAGAACTGGGATATCCTGTAGAAGCTCTGTGTTTGTTGAAATGTGACAATAAGGCTACAGTAAGCATTTCAGAAAATCCAATTCAACATGATTGGACAAAGCACATTGAGGTAGATCGACATTTCATCAAAGAAAATCTTGACAGTGGGGTGATCAAACTTCCATATGTTCGATTAGAAGATCAGCTTGCAGATATTTTGACAAAAGCTATACCAGGGCCTGCATTCAACAAGTACTCTACAAGTTAGGAATTGAAGATCCTACAATTCAACTTGAGGGGAGTGTTGGACTATACCTAGATAAGGAAAGATTTGGTTACCCCATGTAAAAGGAAGGATTGACTAAAATCAATCCTTACCTTAATACCCAAATCTTTCCTTATACACAAGACAATCCCTTCCTATAAACATGGGTGTAAATCATACGTTTGTATATGAAAAATATAGAGATTTCTCTACTTTCCGCTCAAACAAAAACCACACACACAAAAATAGTTTAAGAAGCAATTGAAAAAGGAAAAATTGCAAGTGGGTTGAAACTACTATCCCCCAACCTCGTGATACTCGTTGGGGGATGTTTTATAGGATCACCTTATTTGCTATGTTGTTGCGACATTGTAAGAATTTGAGTTTGTGTTTACAATGCTTTCGATGAAATATGTGTTGGAGATTACTACTAACTTGTCATTGGCATTACAAAGAAGAGACCAAGAAATCTTTGTGCAATGAATATTATTAAATAATCGGATCAAGATAACACTTGATGCTCGTTTAGTTGGGAAATCTATTTTTGGTGTAACTTGATAATAAAATTATTGTGCAATGATTTCAGACTGGTAGCTCAAGTGGTGAGAATTACACTTCACAAAATGTGAGGTCCAGGGATCGATACCCACCTGGGTCGCAAAACGGAAACGGCCTCTTTGTATAATTACAAGGGTAAGTCCGCGTACATCAGACCCCCCAGACCCCAACTTAGTTGGGAATATACTGGGTAAAAGTTGCGTTTTATATTTAGATTTTTAGGTTGTAGAGTATAAATTTTACAAAATTGCATACCGACTAGGTATAATCTTACCCTTAAAGGTGTAATTCTGGATCCTACATTGATGATATATCCTCTTTGTATGGAGGATTTGGAAGAGGTTGATCACCTATTGATTCATTGTCGTGTTAATCAAGGATATGGATAGAAGCTTATCGATGACTTGACCTTGAACCACTGTTTTGGAACATTTTGAGCTACACATGGGCCTATTGTTAAATCGATATATGTTGGAGGGGTGGAGGGGTTGGTCGCATTGCATTATGAAATATATGGAAGATGAGAAATATTATTGTTATTGAGGAGTCTGATTTGTGTGTTGAGAATGTGATTTGGAGCGTAAAACTTGGATGGTGGTAATGGCTAAAAGCGTCTGATGTTGTATCGAGAGATCTTTCTAGTAGTGAATGGATACAGAAGCCTACCCATAGCACGTGATTCATTTTCTAGCTAGTTTGCCATAAAAATGTGGTTGTAAGTTGTAAAACAGCACCCATTCTGCGTTTTCAATAGAAAATTTCTTTTACTGATTAAAAAAAAGAAAAAAAGATGAACCTTTGAATTAAGGTTCAAGGTTGTGTAGGTATGGAGAAATGATTTAAGATACTAAAAATGCACTAATACTTGCCACATCAGATTCAGTAGATCCAAAAGTGTTAAACACAGAAAAATGATTGGTCAAACAAGTAGAGACACAGTATTAGTGTATTTTTAGTGTGCTAAAATTAGTGCGATATATCACTTCTCAGTCGTATGGCATAGAGTTCGGCATATGGGCGGTCCGGACAAATCCGGACTACCCATTTTTGTAAATGGGTTTTGCACCATGAAATCGGACAGGACTGTTTTTTAAACGGGTCAAACCCGTATCCGCACGTTTTGCATAAGTCCAAAATTATATCCGCCCGTTTTTAAAAGGGCAGATACGGTTTAAAAACCATTTTTGCCCGTATCCGCCCATTTTTTTAAAAAATAACGAACCCGAGATCGCCCGTTTTTAAACCGTGTGGGCACGGAAATGGTCCAAACTTGGCTAAAATAATTTTGGCTCGTTTAGCCCGGACCGGATGCCTCTCTCTAAAGTCTAATGGCATGTGTTTGGTTCTTTGAGTACATTATTCGCATTAAATCGATCTGAGTAGCCCTGGCCTGCGGAGCGGGCGGAACCGGAACCACCCGTTCCACGTTCCGCCCGCGAAGGTTGCGGAACTGATTTTTCGGTTCCGCATCCGACCGCGGTGAACAGTATTCTGCATCCGCCCACTCCGCGTAATTTCGTGGGCGGATGCCGAATTCGCAAATTTCGCCTAATTTCGTGGGATGTGAAATTTGCGGATTCCACGTAATTTCGCGGGCAGGGCGGATGCAAAATCAACGGATTCCGCGTAAGTAAATATGCCAATAAAAAAAAAAAAAATAAAAAAAAAAAATTGCGGGCGGGGGTTATATAAAAATAAATTTATGCGGGTTGATGCGAATTTCGCCAAGCAAAAAATTTCTTTCCGCATTCCGCCTGCATAACTTTACGGAATACGATTTTTCATCCGCATCCGCACGAACGCGAAATTGGCGGATGCGGGCGCGGGCGGACGCGGAAATTCCGCACCCGCTGCGCTAGATCTGAGTATATATACTATACTTCTATAAAAAAGAACTAAACGCAATTGCAATGTGAGGCACAACATTTGATTACTTGTGCCTTTCATAAAAATCTGGCTTTTATACTTGCTTTTAAAAGAACATCTCAAGACAATACGTGAGTTGGGATATTGGCTTGGACCGATGGAGTTCTTGGCTAAAAAATCCAATAGATTTGAACAAACGACATGATCATTCATCTGATCCACAAAAGAATCTCCTATTATACTTGTCCAAAGAATCGATTGCCTCTACCTACACTTACAACAACCTGAAGTGAAAGATTAATCAAGATATCAATGGGAGCTTATGTAGTTATGGACATTATCTGCAATTGAGAGAGAGAGAGAGCTCAGTTCTCTTCTCTGGTCGGGGAGCAATCAGGCGGAGACAGATTGTCGATCCAATCCGCATAAATTCTATTGCGTTTCTTCTTTAACTTCCATTTTAATGCTTTCTTCTGTTCTTCATCTCCATCTGGAGGAGCACAGGCCACCAGGTTAGCAGCTGTGTTGAAAGTAGAAGCAGAAGTTGATTTTCTTGGGACAGGGAAACCATTCGTTGCCTGTTCTGCCTCACACACAGCGAGTGAGAACCTTAGCTCTGTTGAATAAGAAGATAATAAGACGAATAAGACACCAAGATTAGGAAAAGACAATCAGGAGATTACAACAAGATAATGTGATTGCCTAAGGTGAGAATGAAACAGATCATTTGATTTGACAGACAAGAACGCAAGAGATGAAATGAAGGTTGGTCTTGTAAGAAATGCACAGGACTTGGATCAAGTAAATATTCCTGGTCATTACTATTCACGACATTGCAACAAGAAAGCAACAAATCTATTTGAGAAAGTCATGACGAGCATTGGATTCAGCCGTAGGAAAGATCATATGGTCAAGCTATAGCTAGATCGATTTATTTCATGAGTTAGAGCATATACCTGACTGTCCATGAGCATAACTACATCTATCTCCATATGGGCACATGCCAATCTCCCATTTGAGGCAGAGTTTCGTTTTCCAGAAAGCAGTTTGATCAAAATCACTGCTACCTCCCCTAGCATCCCCCGTAACTCCAATACTGATAGCAGAACTCTCTCGCGTCCCCAGCAATTCAACAGTAGGCTTCCTCAGTTGAGGAGACCTTTCATGAATGAAATTGCACTTATCCCCATACGGACATTCTTCCCCATTGTAATACTTCTTACAAATCTTCATCCTGTGAATCATTTTTTGATCATCTCCCCAACTACCATTTCCTGCCCCCCTATCCTTTTCCCTCACAAGGTCTTGCCAGTTCGGAGGTGGATGGCGTAAATCGCCATTTCCATGAGCAAATGTGCAGTGCTCTCCATTCCTACAACTCCCATCTCTGAATTGAGCACAGAGTCTGGTCTTGTAGAATATATGGCTTGTTCCTTTTCCTCCGGGCACATTTGGGGGGTTCATTCTTGGATTCATTGGTTGGAAGGAGGGGAAATTCGTGGTCTGTTCGAAAGACTGTTGTTTCATAAAGGGTTGTTGCTGATCATATTGTTGGAAGCCATTTGGGGGTTGCTCATCTCCCACCATGTACTGCGGCCAAAAGCTACCACCATCACCGCTGGAAAATGGCGGTGATAGGAAGGACTGTGGCGGCAGCGTTGGTTGAGGATCAGGGTAACTCATTCTTGTTTATCAACAAAGCTACCTTTGATATCAAATTTGCTTCTTCTGTTACAAATCTGGAGAATAAGTGGCATGAAATACACCCCGAAATGGATTTTTGACGGAACAATCTTCAATCCCCCCCAAAAGAAATTAAATCACAATAATAAAAAAAACCGAATCTTTCACGGAAAAATCAGCACTTCAATTCCAGAAACAAAGTAAAATCAGTTTATACAAAGAATTCAATAATCCCAATGACCCAGGATAAAAAAAGTCGACGACAAACAAGAATCAGGAATGAATGATACCCTTTATACAAACAGAAAAATTCATTGCATGCATATCTACCGTTGTTCTCAATCAGAAGCAAAGATTGCAAGTGTGCGGATGCATGAATCCAGAAGACGCAAATCAAGAAGTGCAAACCTGTCTGTGATACTCCGTTGGCAAATTAAAACTCGTAAATTTATTTTGACCTCCCTAACTTAATGAATCAAATATAAGAGGGGCGCCGCCTCAAACCCTAAATCAAGGAAAATAATTCTGTTAGAATTTGGAATTCTAAAACCCCTCTACATTCTCGAAGGCTAAACCCCCCAATATAGAATTGTCGTAACTAACGTTTAATGATGGCTCCAAAGTGGGATTTTATTTTCGACAGAACAAGTTCACTGTAATAACTAATAGGGCACGTGACAAATAGGACTCAAGTTAATTGGGTGGAAATAGTAATAATCCCTATTATTATTATTATATATTCCAGAAATTTGTCTCTATTAAGAATTTTGGAAAACAAATTTCACAATAAAACAAGTTTTTTTAATAATAATTTCTTATTGTTATTGATTTTCTCTAAATTAATAAATTTACGGACGGAATTCGAGGTTTTCGCAGTGACCGATGCTAATATACGCGCCATCTTCTGTTCTTAAACCTGCGCTGCCACCACAATCGTCATTCCGATGATCCAAGCTCTGAAATTGGGATTCCGCCTTTCAAGCCTCCGGTGGTACACATTAGTTGTTGGAAAATTTGTCCATCATCTTTTAAAGAGAAACTTTCATTTATGCGGAAACTTGATTTTTGCAGTTTTTCTCCGGCGAATTGTAGCAGCGGCGAGTTTGGCTGCCCTCTTTTTGTGAGCATGAAAGCGGTGTCCAAGCAACTACGTTCTCGTTCAACAGCATTGGCTGCGAAGAATGTGGAAAAGGCAAGTATTTTTGATTTGTGTAAGAGCGAAAGTTTGGTTCTTTTGGCTGGTTATTGCCTACGTATAAACTGGGAGACATGTTTTGCTACTTATATGTCTATCAAATGGGATTGCTTGTTTGTTCTTTTGTGGTTCTTTTGGGATGCTGACATGCTGTAATTGTGATCCTTTTTTGGTTTATGGTCTGGATGTAGGCAAGTAGCAAAATTTCTAGTCTTATAGATGAGTCCGAGGAGAAGGAGAACCCGGCTGCTGTTAGAACCAATTCAAAAAGAAAGGTTAAAGGGT
>JAOWBN010032168.1:0-10255 GCA_028565015.1 Pinguicula moranensis | reverse complement strand
TGCATGTTCCTTAGGGTTCATGTAAAGGTTGATCCATTGATACGCGTATTTATCATTGGGTAGATCCTCGGGTAGGCATTCAATTAATCCTCTAGTTTACATTTGTTTCTTGCGTAGTAGTTGGCTGGGGTTGATGTTCCATGTTTAATTGGGTTTCTACGGCTTATTACGTTTCTTCTATCTCCGTTCTTTCCATTATACATTCTGAATTTGTATCTGATTGAAGTTTCATTCAGTTTGATAGTCGTGTTATTTTTGTATCTTTTGTCCAAGAATAAGTTCCCGATTTCACGCTTTCGTTTTGTGAACAAAGATTCACATCATTTTGGTATTGGAGCGGAAGCTTGGTGGTCCCATAACCCACAAGTCCGAGGTTGGAATTATTCTTGTTGGAAATTTATTCCTATTCTGAATCCTAGTTGTGTTTGTTTGTCTTTTCAGATCTGCAATTTCGAAAATTGCTCTTTCTGTCCAAAAAGCCTGTCAGATCTATCTTCGGGAGTCACCTGTAAGGGCTTAGGAGTCTCGTTTTTCAATTCCGTTTTCATATTCCGAGTCCTTGTAAGGTTCTGCTTGACACAAGATTTAAAAAAAAATCGAAAAAAATAATATTATTTTATTCAAAAAAAATCCAAATTTTTTTTCCTGTTGGTCGAGAATCCCTAGTTTTCATCCCAAAAATAAAAATTTGAATTTTTAGAGTGTTTTTCGGGTCTTTTTCATCAAGAACGCTTCTGATTTGTTTGGGTCCTGTCTGCTCGGGGTTAATCTGTAGAGCCTTACTGTTTGTTTTGCTTGCTGATTTTTGCATCTCTTGGTCACTTTTTGCATCGTAGTTCTCATTGCACTAGAATTGGAATTTGCGGAACAAAGATAGTGGTAAAAGCGAGTGAACCCGACTCCACATTTATCTTCCGCAAGCAAAAATTCACATCATCTTTTAGTATCAGAGCGAGGTTTGGCAATCTATTTCGGTGGCACGTGGGATAGCGGATCATGAAGCCTGGCTCTAGCATCGATGGTTGGGTCATCCATCTACGGGGTATTTAAAACTTTTGTTTCCAAAACTTTTTACCCATCAGCTTAATTTCTCTTGTGAAGCTTCAATCCTGGCAAAGAGCCATCACCAGTCTTATCCAGTTACTCATAGCCGTATGATTTTTGCATTTAATCTACATTCTGATGTGTGATAATCTGGCCGAAACTTTACTAGTAGTTTATTCAAATATTTTGTCATGTTTATTGATGACTGCATACGCATGACATGAGTTTCTTTCTTAAAAAAATTAGTAAGATATTCCGAAAAAATTCTAGGACTTCTATACTATGATCTCAACTCAATCTAGTGCCATGTCCAAACCTTTAGGTTTGACAATAGGGGGAATTCGTCAATACATTTATACATGAGTTTTTCTTTGAAAAGGGGATTATCCACCAAACTATTTGCCCATAGACCCCTCAGCAAAATGGTATTACTCGTAAAAATTGAATCATACTAGAAGTCACTCAAGCTCTTATGATTGTGTCACATGTACCTTTTTTTTTCCTTTGGCCCGATGTAGTAGCCACAAATGTCTATTTATTGAATCACCTTCCCACAGAAATTCTTGGTCAAAAAACACCTCTTCAGACTATATCGGAACATTTTCAAATCCCTCATGCCCTAACCTTATAACCCAGGTCTTTGGTAGTTCTGTCTTTTTCATATTTCAAAGACCAATCATACTAAGTTTGATCAATGTGCTCTTAAATGTGTGTTCGTGGGGTATGATGTCTCGTGATCAGGGAGAGACAGTACATTCTGACCTACTTGATTGGCTACTATGTCTCTGTCTGCCATCCGTTGTCAACGAGCCTATAGGTATCCAGGAGGAGAACCTAGGCGAGCCAGAAGTCGAGGCCCCAATAGACCGCCCTGCTAGTTCCCTTCGCTCATGCTTTCTTCGTTGTCGGATATCGAGGTACCATGACCCCTTATTGAAACTGCTTATGATATTACACACCCTAAGCAGGATGAGTCAATTACGATGGAGCAAGGACAAAGGAGATATACACTGCCACCAAGCAAGAAACCACTTGGGTGCTAATGGGTGTTTACAATAAAATACCGAGCAAATGGTTCAATTGAAGAATACAAGGCATGCCTTGTAGTTAATGGCTACACCCTGACTTATGGAGTTGACTATGTTGAGACTTTTTTCTCTGTGGCGAAGATTGAAACTATCCAAGCTCTATTCTCTGTAGCTGCAATCCTAGATTGGCCCATGCACCAGTTCGACGTGAAGAATGTCTTTCTTCATGGTGATCTACAAGAGGAAGTATATGTGGAACCCCCACCAGGTTTCTCTGAGAGCTTCAAGGATGGAGAATGATGCAGATTGAAAAAAACACTGTATGGCCTGAGACAATTTTTGCAGTGCTGGTTTGAAAGATTTGTTGTAGCAATGAAAAAGTACGGTTATGTCCAAAGTAACTCCGACCATACACTATTCCTGAAGCAAAGAGACAAGTTGGTCACCTGCTTGTTCATTTATGCTTGTAACATGATCACTACAGGCAATGACGATGATGAGATCCAGTAGCTCAGATAGAACTTGTTTCAAGAGTTTGAGATGAAGGACCTTGTAAGGCTGAAATATTTTCTCGGAATTGAAGTCTTGCGATCCAAGCACGGGATCTTCATTTCTCAAAGAAAATATATTTTACCTATTTGCAAAAACGGTCTTACTAGATTGCAAGCCAACTGAGATCCCTATTATAGTGAACCCTAAGTTGCATTTTGATGAGGGGGTTGAGCCCGCCAATCGTGATCGATACTAGTGGTTGGTGGGGAAGCTCATTTATGTGTCCTACACTAGGCGTGATATTGGTTATGCAGTTAGCGTTGTGAGTCAGTTTATGCATAAGCCTGAGATAGATCATATGGAAGCAACCCTGAGGATAGTTTGCTATCTAAAAAGAACACCTGGGAGAGGGATTGTATTCCGAAGAAATGGCCATCTTGACCTTCAAGAATATACCGATGCAAACTAGGCTGAAAATTTGGTTGACCGACGATCTAAATCTTGTTACTTTATGTTGGTTGGTGGTAACTTAGTCACTTGAAAAATCAAGAAGCAAAAGGTGGTGGCTTTATCGAATGCAGAGGCAGAGTTTAGAGGGATTGCTCGTGGCTTAACCGAGATACTATGGTTACGGAAACTCCTAGCTGAGATTGGATTTCCAGTAGATGACGTATGCGTTAAAGTGTGACAACAAAGCAACCCTCAGAATTTCGGGTCAAGTGCAACATGACCCCACAAGACATATTAAAGTGATCAGCTTGCCCTTTGTCCGGTCAGATGATCAGCTTGCAGATATATTAACTAAGGCAGTCTCGGGAAAAGCGTTTCATGATGTACTGTATAAGTTGGGCATCACAGACTCGACGATCCAACTTGATGGAGAGCATTAGAATAAAAAAATATTAAGGAGATCACGGTTACCTTGTAGCAAGAAGTGATTCCGCAAATTTAGGGATCACTACCTTATCAACCATGATCCCCTTCCCATATGAACTGAATGCGGAGATACTTGTGCATTCATGATGTTAGGGGAGCCATGTACCAGATCGCCCTTAGCTATACTGGAAGATACGATGAAATGGCAGAATATACAATTCATGTTCAAGATTCCAAACATTGACTTCACCCTTCAGGCTTATTACTCTTGCGACACTTAGGCTTTGATATGTACTTAATTGTTGTCTTGGAACTCTGTAAATACTTCATATATATAAAAATTTGGCTTATAAAAAAAAAAACCATGATCCCCTTCCCATAATAGACTCATATTTTACTAAAACAAATTTTCTCCTATTTTATATAAAGGAGAACAGTCCCTTGTAAAATATAATACGATTTGAATGAAAATAGATCATCCATCTGTAGACCAAATTCTCTAAATTTTCGCTCAACACAGAAGACCATAGAATATTTAAGAATTTCTTGTTATAAAAACACAACATGAATCAATGGCGGATGTAGGGGCCTTGACTCCCCCTGTGTTCGTGGCTATGCCCCTGGGGGTGGGGGCATTCCCTGCCAATTTTTTATTTTTTTATTTTATTTATTTCAATTTTTGTTTCAGTTATTTCATTTAGGGTTTCATTTGAATTGAGTTATTCTCATAAGTTCTCTCTGACATATTTCAGCGACAATGTTAGTAATTTTCATTTAGAATTTCTTTTGAATTAGATTTTTATTTGGTTATTATTGTCTTGATTCTGTTTTATAAATATATTTTTGGGTTTTTTCACTTCTGTTTAATAAATATGCTCTTTTTGTGTATATTTATTTTGAGAAATATTTATATAAATAAATAAGGTAGTATGAAAAAATAATATAGTATAAACAAATTAGGTAACTTTTTTATCATTGTTTGAGTTGATAAACTTATTATTTTTCATAAATATTGAGCAAAATGTACTGCTCCCTTAAAAAAATATTTTCTTCTTTGATTTTTTGTATGCCCCTCTAAAAATTTTTTCGACCACCCTCAATTTTTTTTCTGCGTCCGCCCAATGATGTAAAACTGAAGCTTGATGAATGAAGTTTTCCACAATCTCTCAACCTCCATGAACCATCAAGCACACTGCAAACTATGCACAACGGGGAATGATATAGCGCAGAATTCTTGTCACAACCCACATAAATGGATTATTGTGATGAGTTTGGGTTGGTGGGCCCAACCGTCCAACATAAATAGATGGATATGATCAGTTTCTTGTGTTTCTTACGCAAGAATACTTGCGCTATATCATTTCATGCACAACATAAAAATCCAATGAAACAATCGAGCATAATAATGAAATCGTCAGAATGCATACCACGCAAGCCACACAAACCACACAAATATGAAATATCTATCGGTTTGTTCTGGTCGCATTTCGTTATGTTCTTTTCTCATGACCCTTTCTACATTTGCCACTGAGTTACTTTAATAGATTTTAATAGATTTTTTTTCTCACTCTATAATTAATATATTACGGGATTCAAGGGTAGATCCCCCGGTCCGTGAGAACCGACCCACTTCCATCTCTAGTCTCTACCGACAATTTTGGGTTAGTCTGGATATATTGGGGCCTTTTTTTGTAGTTATATTAGGGCTTTCTATTGCTAAATCATTAATAATTAATTCTTATATAATTTGTTTTTTGGAATTTTTCATTAGATTTTAATTATGCACAAATTAACTTGCACAGTAAAAATCTGAAAACAACTAGTGACTTTGATACCATTTGAAATTTGTGGAGAATATTTGGTTTCAGATTTTATCAACTTCCATTGCCAAAACGGAGGTATATCATTAAAGTGTTACCTAATATGCCCTCAGCATATTTACGCAATTACATAATAACACAATGTACAACACACATATATAATGGGACTGATCCATGGTCATTTTTTTATACCAGTTTGTACACTAATTCTGAACTATGTAATTAAAGAAGATCATGTGACCATGATTAAATATTAAAATAAAATAATAAAATAGAATCCATTCTCCTTCAATAACGCGATAAACCTAAACCCTACACGAGAATTCTAAACTCTAAATTCTAAATCTAAATCTAAATCCTAAATCTAAACCCTATTAAAAGTGATTAATAGGTGTTTAAGCATGATTTAAATATTTAGAATGTGATTTATAATTTATGGTTAGGATTTAGAATTTAGAGTTCTCATTTAGGATTTAAAGTTTAGATTTTAGGATTTAAATTTAGGGTTTAGGTTTATTAAAGTGAATAATAGGTATTTAGGTGTGATCTCGCTTAATAGCTAAGGTCCAGAATTAGTGTACAAACTGGTGTAAAAAATAGTGGCCATGGATCCTCCCCATAGGATGGATCCATGGTCATCAATTTTGAAACTAGTTCTTTCCAAAAAAAAACAAAAAAAAAACAAAAAAATTTGAAACTAGTTTTAACATCAAATTTGGACTGTCCAATTAAAGAAGATCATGTCGCCAGAATTACATATTAAAATAAAATAAAAAAATCTGAAACCATTTGAAGCCGACCATATCTCTCCAAACAATCAATTTGCCAATAAGCGTTCCATGGCTTCTACTTTTATGGTCAGTGTTTCAGCTCAATATGTTGCTCATCTGGTCGGGCCAACAGTAGAGACGCCAAGCCAGCGGTGGCAGCTTGCTGCTTGCCAAGAGAGGATGAAGGAATGACAGAGTCCAAGAGAAACTAATCCAAGCCACATGCATCGTTTATTGAGGAAACACAAAAATGGAAATTTTGAACAAGGAAGAAAACATCCATCCTATTACAAAAAATTTGTTCTTGTACCACAACACCTCCTTGTCCTTATCCTCTTTGTCGGGCTCCACATACATACACTCCTTCTCTCCACATCACCTGGAGAATGGGAGTCCCGTCAAATTGGTAGTAATCACCAACAATCGTCTTGATGGCCTTCCTCGCCTCCATTCCATTATAGTGAGACATATTGGTGAACAGGTGGTGGGCAACATGAGTATCGGTGATATTATGGAACACGGTGTTGAGAATGCCGTAATCCCTGTCACATGTCGCCAGAGCTCCGTGCACCCAATCCCATTCAGAGGATTCATAGTGCGTGATCAGAACAAGGAAACCATTAACCACTACCAAAGGGCAGCCGTAGACACAAAAACACAGATAATGCCTCTGGCAACTTGGAGACGATAGAGCCCACAGGCAACTGCAAGAACGCCCCCATCCAAAACGAGGATCTGGGCGTGCTCCCAGTCAAAGTAGATCGGTCTGTGAGGGTTGTAGTGGCAAGCAAATCGGCCGTAATGCCTGCCCGAGACATTGAAAGTGAGGTATAATGGCCATCCGAGTGTGAGCTGCAACAGGAGTGTGAAGACCCTGCCTGACGGATTGTTGGTGTACCTTGCAAGCCACGAGATACCCAATTTCCGTTTGAGCACGAACCTTCATCCCGGTCATTTTTTTTTAATAAGAAATTCTATAATTTTATTAATATTTTGTATAATAATGTACAGAACTGGGCTGTATTTGCTCTAGTTTCTGATTACAATGTTTGGCCCATCTCGCCAACGCAACAGCCCATATCCGTCTAACTTCTTCTTCGATCTGACAAGCTCCCAGCTTCTGACCAGGAACGCGTCAAAAATTTCTTCCGGTTCCTTGCCTTCTAGATGGAATATCGTTCGATTCCGATTGAGCCATATATGCCAGATTGCTAGCATCCATAGCATTTTCCATTCATTTCTCTCCTTCCTTTTCTTTGTTATACCCATGTGTATCTGGAAATTGACTTTGGGATCAATGTGCAGTACGCTTTCGTAATCGAGCAAGCTGTATATCTTTTGCCAGAATCTGTATGACCAGTTGCAACCGGCAAATAGGTGCTTTACTGATTCCGATTCAGTACCGCATAGTTTACACATTGTAGATGTACTTGTCTGAGGGATTATGTTTCTTAATCGCAGGTTCTGTAGAGTTGGAATTCGATCTTGAAGCATTCGCCAGCTGAATGTTGCTATTCTTAGAGGAGTAAAATCATCCCATATGGAGGATACTTATCTACTTGTATTATTTAAGGTTTAATGTGGTAGATTTACAAACGTTTTAAGTGTTATTGGTAATGTGAGTGTCCCACACGGTCTACATCCAAGAAAATTAAAGTGTGTGTTGTGAATTACAAATTGAAGACCGTATTACGAAGATTTTTTGAAAATGATTCACAGCTAATCCTATCAGTAACATACTTCGATAATTTGTAAACCATGTTTATATAAATTTTGTAAGCCTCTATGTTCCGATTTAATGTTTATATTTTGTTGACCTATGGCGGATCTCTCGGCCTAATATTTTTTTGGTACCCTAAAATTAATTGTGGGCTAAATTCGGCATTTTTTCAATATTCCTAATTTTTTGTATAATACTATGTTCCGATGGGTATAAAACAAAACAATAATAGATTCCCATTCCCCTTATTATTTTTTATGTCCTTTACTGCTTCTTATTTTAATCATGTTATATACCATTTTTTAAATCTTAATTTTATTGTATTAGATATGTAAATTGATAATTATTTACCCTTTTATTTTACATTTTTATTTTATTATTTACATATGGTGATAATTTTTCTCATTCTTTATATTGTGTACCAATTATTCCAGATCATGACTCAGATACCTTTTGACAAGTGTGCACATCATTCTCGTGAGATTAATGTTCTCAATACGTTGGAGGACCATCTTAGCTGAAGTGAATCTAGAAACGAGCTACAAGATGATCATATATTTGAACGTGGCGTATGAAGATGTTCGAAATGTTCAAGGCCCAAAGACAAATTTTGAGGGTAGCATGCCTAATTCAAAAGAATCCTAATCCCCAAAGGAATCCTACCCGAAGGGAGTCCTAACTCAACAAGGAGTTTTAGCTCGACAAAGAATCATATTCCAACAAGCAGTCCTAACCCCAGAGGGAGTCATAGCTCAACAAGGAGTTCTAACTTGACAATGAATCTCATTCCAACAACGAGTCCTAATTCATCAAGCAGTCTTAATCTAACAAAAAGTCTTATACGAGCAAGGAGCATTGATATAACCCATAATGCACCCGGCCCACCCAATAAAAGTGGCATCCAGGACCAGCCCCTCGAAGAACCAAAAGATGGAGTGAAGGAGCTAGAAAGACGTGATCCAATAACGCTTCCTGAAGACCCAATTACATGCCTAAGAGCTAAAAAATTCAAAGAGGTTTTGATCTTAATGATCCAAGGAGTGTGGGCTCAAGAAGAAGGAAATGGACCACAAGATCCATTTTTGTTTAGTGGGCTCCACGACCCAATTGAAGAAGTCCAGCCCATTACCATGATCCAAGTCATAGCCCAAGAAGCAACCCTAAATGAATAGTGCACATTTTTTTGGTGGCTAGTGGAGTCTAAGGACAAGCGAAAACAAGACTAAGTTCAAGGATTTAATAGATAAGGAAGTTTCTCTCCAAAACTTATCCAAATGATTCCTTCCTTATCCAAAGACACTATTTCCTTATCCAAATAATTAGATAAGGTTATTGCTTTATTTATTCTTATCTAAACTAGGTTTGTTCTTATCTAAATTAGGTTTGTTTCTATCAAGTAGGAAATGTTTTTTTGGATTATTAGGATACTTAGAATTCATCATCTACTCCTATATAAAGAGGATGAACGCCCTATGTAAAACAATCAACAAGTTTGATGAAGTTTTACATTTTTACGTATTGTGAGATTGTATTCTCTTTTGATTTTAAACCTTCTTCAACTAATCTTTTCTCTTCTAGTTAAGTGGCGTCGTTTCAAAGAACTTATTGGATTCTTGGTTAGCACAAGTTGTTTTTAGGGGATTATTTGGTGGCGTTCTCGATTTCATAAATCGTGACTTCTCGTTGGTTGACACAAGTTGTCTTCAGGTGAAAACACAACAAATTCGTCCTTTTTAGATCTTGTTTTTGAATCTTGAATTGGTGTGGGGTTTTGCCACAAGTTCAACAAGAATTCATATCATAATGCAATATCAGATTCAGGAGTGCAATGACGTACCTCAGGATCTCCTGACGAAGGGGATCGGGGTGTAGAGATATTAGCTGGAGGAGACTCAGCCATGTAAGCAACTTGTAGCTCCGTGGGAGGTAGCTTGGTGGTTCTTGCGGAAAGGTATTGTGGGTCAGCAGAAAACATCCTCGGACGTAATAACCAATTGAGGGGATCACCTATATTCTCCTCCTGACCGCGAGGTTGGAAAGGATAGTAGAACTCATGTTCAAGGAAGTTACAATCGAGAGTAGTATACATTCGATGAATCGAAGGATGAATACCACCGATATACTTTATGATGAACCCCAAACCCAACAAAAATGCATTTCAAGGCACAAGGATCAAGTTTAATCCATTTAGACGGAGGTATGTGGACAAAGACAGAGCAACCCGTGGAGGTAAAGTGAGGGGTGTATATGTGGTGATCTGAGAGAACAAGGTGGATATAGGGATATGCATGTGTTGGGCTCGGGAAGACAGTCGATTGAGAAGGTATGCTGCAGATGTTGCAGATGCCGCATCTTCAGGTCATAAGTATTGTGGGACCTTGGACTCAAGCATGAGGGCATGCGTGACCTCTAGGAGGATACGATTTTTGCATTCGGAAACACCATTTGTTGTGAACTATTGGTACAAGTAAGTTGGTGAACAAGCCCATGATCAAGAAAGAAATT